>JARHVA010010708.1:80000-82500 GCA_037957365.1 Torreya grandis | reverse complement strand
TGAATACATTTTGAGAGAAATATATTTTTGAAGGTGGTATACATGGTTAACTATCATGGTATAAGGAATATGTTTTTTGGTTTAAGTATACACCTCAACCTTGTCATAGATTCTGCCAAGTCTAATGAAGCATGATGCGAAATGTAAAAACATGTGTGAAGGTTAATGAGGATAAAGAAGAGGTTGTGAGGCATCCATAGATGTCTTGTTGAAGTTTTGGTGGTTAATTTGATCATTTTAGTATATAAACATGAATTATATATCCAAATAAGGATGATACCATCAAGAACCATCACACAGGTATGAATATACTGAGAAGTTTGTGCATTTATTATAAGTACTCATAAATTAAACCTTGGTCAAATTAAAAAATATAGATGATTTACATAGTGACCTGAAGGTGCCATACAACTTTGGTGTCATAAGTTGTTTTATTATTCAAGATATAATCTTACAAAGATAATCTAGTAATATTTGAAGTACAAAAGGATGTCAAGTTTATGTTACAGGAAATATTTGTTGAAGTTAAAAAATATGAATGTTGGATTTCAAATGATTTTGTATGAATTGAGGACCGAGAGGATATAAGATGATGAATAAGACATGAAAAAGGTAAGATAAAGTTTGTGTATAATAAAAATTTGTAGTAAACTCCATGAAGATCATCCTCTAGGTGGTAGTTTGTCTCAAAATTTTGTACAAGTGTATTTATTACTATTCAAATTTGATTATTCCTTGAGAATGGTAGACAGTGGTATCTTGGTGAGTTATGTAGTGTTATTGGTCACTCAATGTGAGTTATGTATGTATTTATTGATGTTATTAAGGTAATATATCATCTTTTATATCTTGGTGTATAGTTAAATTGATCCCTATTGGGAAGGTCTAACTCAAACAACAAAGATATGAGAGTTTCAAGGTGAACTATGACTACAAACCCTATGTATGTTTTATTGTAGAAAATGAACTAATTCATGGAATTTTGAGTTTATTATTTTCTATATGGAATGAGTGAAATTTTTACTTTAGAATACATCATACCTGTAATGTATATGTAAACTCAATTTGATGTGTAAGAAGCCAATTGCAGAACTAGTGGAGTAAGAGTTGAAGTTTGGTCAACAAGACCAAAGCTATTAAAGGTAGAGATTGTTTCCCCATATGATCCAAGGTCTTTTGGTGTTATAAGAGTGACATGAAACATTTTTTGTGTCATTAAAATATTTCATAAAGGTCTGAAAGTGATCATTGTCATGTAGGATCACATGAATCTTTTAAACTTGAAAGAAGCCATATGTAGTGTTCCTTTGAGGTTGTGTCATTGAATGTAATATTTTCTTTGATATCAAGGTGACCTAATATGGTCATAAAGGGGTAGTTTACATGATTAAATGTTTTATATTCCATAAATAATAATTAGTGATCTAAGAATGACAAAGTTTTGAAGTTTCTTAACATGGTCTTACTAGTGTTTGTTGAAGTTGATCCATTGAGTCATTTTGAAGAGTATCATGTATAAGTCAGTGGTGTAAGAGGTTGATTATGACCATAGAGTCATGTAACATGTGACTAATATTTTTTATAACCTTTATTTTCTATCTTAAATGAGATAATTCTTAGTATATGTTTGATAGATATTGGATGTTTTCATATACCTAATATGATTGTATGTTAACCGAGAAGGTGAGTTGAAGTGGTTTGATCCATGATGGCTTGTGATGCTTGATGTGAATTTATATTCATTAAAGGAATTATATTCTTGTGAAATAAGTTGTAAATAGTTGATTTGTGGTTTCAAATGAATTGATCTAGATGGAACATGGAGTTATGGGGAGTTAACTCATGTTTCTTGAGAATCTTGTAGATAAGTATGTATGGACAAAGGGGGGAACTTGCTTGTTCTATGAGAGGCCAGGTTCAAGGAATAGTGGAATATGTATGGATGATCTTGTGAGATTGAAAATTTAAGGTGATATTTATAGATACCCTTTGTCAAAGGAGGAGAGTGATCAGATTGATGGAGAAGTTATCTATTGAAAGGATGTTCATCTTGAAATGTGGTTTTCCATGAATGTAGTTTACCATCAATGACAAATGGGGAGATTGTTGCAAGTTGTCATTGATGTAATGTTTTTGAGCCTATAATTGATATATAGGTGATATTTGTCTTCAATTTCATAATATTGAGGTCATTGACGTCAAAGGAAGTGTGAGGTATGGTGATCCAATGGAATATCTTGTAATGTATAGTGAGGTATGGTGAAATGGGTAATTATAGGTATGTGGAGTTGTTTGGAATCTTGTGATCCTATGTAATAATGGTTTGAGATAATTTTAAATGTGGATGAGGCTATGATAAAAATAAAATAATTTTTAAACCATGGACATGGTATTAATTATAACTAACAGTTCAAAAATTAACATGGAAAAAGGCCTAGTGTGGCGTAATGAGGGATCAAAGTTAGTTTCCAAGGTACTAGAGATAATTTTATATTTTATA
>JARHVA010010708.1:2500-72500 GCA_037957365.1 Torreya grandis | reverse complement strand
ATTAACTAGAATTCTATAAAAGGTAGTGTGAGAAGAAATAATAATGTCTAGGTATTTTTGCATTAATTTTCCTAGGGAGTTGCCTATGACTTCAAAGCTAGATTCATACTATAACTGGAAAGGGAAATAAGGTAGATGAATCTAGATAATTCTTTCATTCAGAGATTTAGTAAGGGGGTTAAAGAAGTGGGACCATGGTTTAATTATTAATGAGTGTAGGTTCAAACTCTAGATCTTATTTTGGATCAAATCCTTATCCTTACAATAGTATAAAAAATTAAAAAAAAAATCTTAGCACTGGAATAAATCTTGAGTCTACATTGTAAGAGAGGTTGATATTTTTTTGAGATCTAGGCATGGGAATCTTGAATTTTCATCCATAGATTGCCAAATTCTCAAATGATATCATAGGATGAAAATAAAACTTCATATTTGCACACTTTTTGAGATGACTCCTCATCAAATATGACCACCATAGCAGTTTGAGAAGGTTTGAGATCCTTGGGTACAAATCTAGACATCAATTGTAGAGCCATCTCCACAATTGTTTTTGAAAATGGCTTCAAGATAGCCATATTTTATGACCCCATAAATCAAAAACCCCTATCCATTGGGAGGATTAGATTTATGTTCAAGCATGAGGATAGGGCATTTGGGGGGTAGCTCCAGGGCTAACTATTGAGGGGAGGGTATAAAGCAACCGTAAAGAGATGATCATAGCCATAACCTATTTTTTTGAGTTTTTAGACTTAGAAAATGATCGGGAAGATAGTTGAGGGCTTATACCTCCTTTAACTAAAAGACCATACCCTTAATACGCTATATCCCATAAAAATCTTGTCAGTTGGAGAGGAGTCAAAATATATAGGCATCCTTCATCAAGGAATTTAGAATTGGGATAGGGATATTTGTAATTATATATGGATGGGAAGGAGAGTTTAGATCCATTCTTAGTCATTTTGAATTCAATATGGATAAGAATAAGTTATTGGTATACATATAAGGCATAATAGGCCTATTTGGCTAGTTTAAGAGATGTTAGAATAAGCTAGAAAGAGATCTTAGAGGAGCATGAGTATGTCATGAAGACCATTATAGGGGAGTATAGGATCATAAATTAACATCTAATATGAGGTATGAGTGTAGATGATAAGGTAATATGACCTAATGAGCCTATTAAGAGGCATATTGAGCAAGTGAGACTATAAATATTTTCTAGAGAGGTAGAAGGTTGAAGAGCTGAATGATTTGATTGGATATTCACAGACCATTAGATATTCATCATAGTTATGTTATATTTGTATGATATAGATTAAAATCTAGATAGATAAGATAGATATCTAAAGAAGAGGTCACCATCTGTTGGTTGAGTAAAATGATCTTTTGAGGTGTCTTGGTTTAGTTAGTGCTTATTCAAGAGGTATTTGGATATGCTTTGTAGGTTGAAACTTTCAAAAGTTTCATTAAAGTAGTTGGGTTGGTTTCAAGTCACTTATTGGGTTAGATCCTCCTTTCAAGTTGAATCTTTATAAAGACTAGTTGGGTGGGTTCTTGGAAAGGTAGGGGTTGGAGTTCCTTATGGGGTTGGTGCTTCACTAAATGTCGAATCATTTATTATAGGAAATTATTCCAAGTGGTTTTTTAGTGGGTTTTATTCCCTTTGAGGATTTCCCACATATATCTTGTGTTCATGTGTTGATATCTTATTTCTTGTCTATTTGATTGCTTCTTTATGCAATGTTTTATCATTCTATTTGTTTGAAAGATTATTGAATGAAGTATGGATTTGAAATAAAATCTTGTACACTAATTCATCCCCTCTCAGTGGTTATGTTTATAAAATAATCAATGTATTTGGATTCATTTTAAAGAAAAATCATTGTTGTTCCACCTTTATTTTGAATTAGTACGTTGGGTACTTCTCCCCATTCATGAGTTTTTGGCCATGCATATTTATAAAACAAAGGATTTATTAGTTATTAAAAATTAGGACATAATTTAACATTAGATAAATGTGAGGAACCATATCTCAAGATGGTTTTAAAATGGGGCACATATCTATAATAAATCATCATATGTTATACATAATATGGAAAACATGGTTTCATCTCTCTATAGGTGTACTCCTTACTATCATTTCAACTTAAATTTTAAAAATTACAATTTTTTTTGAATTATAAATATAGGCATTGATTAATTTATATCTTTTTATAGGTTTTTAAATAATGAATTCCATATAAAATTAGACCTTCCTATCAAATTACAAAGTATATTTTACACATTAACGTTTTATTTTTCCAATTTACTATAGAAATTTCATTACTATAATAAAGGGCTGGGCAAATTATATACCTAAATCTAGTAATATGTACCTAAAAATATTAATTATTTGACACATTATACCACTTGAATGAGATCACACTTATTCTCAAATTTTATAGTACATTTATCTATATAAAATCTTGACTCATGTGTTCTCCATTACTACTAATATATGATTTCTAAATCAAGGCTCAAACCTATTTATATCACCCTTAGACTAATGCATACCTCATGATAGTGTTCCCTAATTTTATATGTTAAGTATGTGCTAGGAAAATAACTTTGATGTTGTAGACATGTTTACATAGTGAAACCCCTTCACCATGTCATTTAATACCTTGTTTGAGATTTTTGAAATATTCATTTCGCTCATCATGCATATCTCAAAATTAAAATAAATGAAATCATCAAAAATTTTCAATATATATGAAAATTAAAACCTAAATGAAATGGAATTGATTCCTATCTAGACACTATCTATTTATCACATATACAAAATTATAAATTGGGAAATCTAACTTATTTTTCAAACATTCAAGATTATTCATTACGAGCAATCATAATACAATTTTGAACTATTTAATATCAACTCAATAGATAATAATGGCAAGCATCAAATCCAAATATATAGTTACATACTTATAGTCAGGGAGAAAAAGTGTACAATGAATCTAGTTCAAACTATGTTTGGGATGATTCCCTTTTCAAAGTATCTAGAAATGTAGGAAATGGCGAATCGACAAAGGGGATGATTCAGTCAGATGAAATCATTGTAATTCCCTTGTATTATTTTAGGTTTATATCTCTAAAAATTATCCATAGGATTTCCAAGGGAAAAACATGGAATTTTTTTTTTCTACACTATGCTAATAAAAGTGAAATATCTCAGCTTAGAAAACATAAGAACATGAAAAATAAGATGCAGATATTTGTCATAATCATTTAAAATATACATGATTAGGGTGCAATATTGTCTAGAGAGTGTGGACCTATAGATAAATATCTATAGACTCTACCACTAGATATGAGTTATCACAACCATATTTTATTCGAATTTCCTTTCTCAAATATTAGTTATAGTCACCCATAAACTATAATAGTTAAGTGTTTTTTATTGGTTGTGTTTACTAAATTTTTATCATTTTCTTCATGTCAATAAATTTTATTTATTTTTTATGTTTTATATTAATATTTATGTTTAATTATCATATTTGAAAATTGTACCATTCTATCATGTTTCATACCTATTAAATGTTATTAAACAAAAAATAAGGTAAAATAATGTTATCTTTTAAACACATGACTTGTGTGTATACATTTAACTCTTGTTTAAACTTTCCATTTTCTATTTACTCATCTATTATCTTTGTGAATGCAATTTTACATCACACATATTTAGAGTCACGCTAGTCTATGCCTATAAAATTTATAACCCTAAGTAGGATTTTTCCATATTGTATACATTAGTCTTGCCTCTTAGGAAAGTGTTTAAAATAGTTTTGAAAATGAAGTTAATATATGTATCCACCTCTACTAATAGCATACATGGAACTATAATGAATACTTTTTAAAATTATATATCTCCATACAATTTTCCTAAGCACATTTAAAATGTTAT
This sequence comes from Torreya grandis, assembly GCA_037957365.1. NCBI lineage: Eukaryota > Viridiplantae > Streptophyta > Pinopsida > Cupressales > Taxaceae > Torreya > Torreya grandis. The sequence continues at coordinate 68,560 of JARHVA010010708.1, read as the reverse complement.
TTGTGGGGGAATTATGAAAGAGTCATATATAAATAAAATTCAATTATAAGGTCTTACTCACATGGGAATTACTTTGTCATTCCATTTAATTGGAACAAAGATTGAAAAAACCATTAGCACTTCATTGAATCTTTATCATGAAATATAAATGTATGAAAATCCCTCAAAGTATAAACACTAACATAAGGCTAGAGTTGGATGTTTTCATGGTTTAAAACCTATATGTTACATTTTAATCTAGCATGAACATGATAGACCAAACACATACTTAGGTTGGATAACTATATCTGCTTTAAGTACTATTTTGAGTATTGGAATGTAGGCAACATAAAATACCTTATTGTGGATAGGTTGTGGTTTTTAAACCTATATTTTTTTACTTATTTTTTTATGTCAATCTAGTGTGGAAAATGAAGTTGTGGTTTGAAGGTAAAGATTGGAAGAAAATTCTATGAAAAGGATTGAGGATAAGAAAAAATAAAAATATAAGGTATAATATAATGACAATAAATATAGAAAAAATATGTAGAATGTGGAAAATATAGGTTTTCTTAGTTGTCTAAAATTTTAATATATTTTTTCTTGATCAAAGAAGTTATAGAGTTAAAATAGAGTCATTTTAAGTTATGTGACATAAGTAATGACTAGTAAAAATTAAGAAAATAACCTAATTTCATTATCTTCACTCTTTATGTGATCATGTATATATTTAGTGAGTGAAATAAATATTCATTTTGGATTCAATTTTTTAAGGTTAATGTGTTATTTCACAATATATGAATTTCAGTAGATTTATTATATTTGTATCACTTAAATCTAGAAAAGAAAAGAACATTATGGTGAATCCAATGGTATTATTTCATTAATCAACTTAAGAAATATCCATTTGATATCTCCATATTATAGGTACTCAAGAGGTACATTATCAAAAAGTATATTATTATTAAAACATTTTGTGATATAGCCTTTTAAGATAATATTGAATCAAATTTTTAAATTTGATGTTGGTAAAAACTATTGAAGCTAGAGTCATCAAATTAAATAATATGGGTTTTAAAAGGCCATGTAGCCTCAAACAAAGGATAATAAGAAGAACATTTAGTCAATATTTAGATGCCTCTTCTAGCAGCCCACATGGAAGAATAAAATAAACAAATAGCAAGTACTATGCTTTCTAAAATACAAACTCCTTCCAAAAATAGTTAGAAGAAAACTTTGACCTTCTAAAAATAACCGTACAAAAAATACATGTTTTCATTAGTTTTCAGCTAAGATCCAAGTACATTTTCTTATTAGAGTGACTATTTCAATCAAGAACCCTTGATTTTTTTATTTTTTTTTAATTTTTTTACTAAATTTAGGCAAATCCACCTAACAGTTGAGTCTTCTAAAACCAAAGAGAAAGGGATGGAAAATTCAAATTAAAATGGATTAAAAAGATAATTTGAAAAATTATCACCTTCACCTACGAGAGCCTTTGGTTCTATCTTTGATCCCTCTTCCACTTTTTTCCTTATGAAGTAGTTATATTCAATCAAGGCTAAAAGGATATTATATGGTCAAAAGATTTAAATTATTGAGATGATGCAAGGTCCTCAGATTCCTAAACTTTAGTTTTTTTATTAAATATACATTTTACCTTTTCAAGAATGGGACTCGGTCTCCTTAGAAGTTCCTACATTTTTAATATTTATAATTGAAATCATTTCATGGCTATGATACTTATGATATACACTTGAGACCTGAAAGTTTGGATCCTTCTTTCTTGGAATAGTTGAAACCACATATTCTAATTATGATACTTCACTCTTTGGGTATCCATCTCCAAACATAGTTATAATTTTATAAATGAAATATTTCCACTATATTTGGATTCCATTCCTTTTGTTAGGGTTGTTACAATCTATGGTCAAATTACCAATATTTTAACATTTACAACATTGAAAATAAAAACCTTCATATTGTATGGGTTGAGTCCATACATGATCCTCAAGGACCATGTCAATAAAATTTGCTATTTATTTGGAAGTATCAATATTTACTAAGATTTTAGTAAATATAGTATGGGAGAAAAAATAAGTTACAATATTAATCAATTGTAATTTTCCCAAGATGTTTCCTATTAACTTAAAATAGGGGTGAGCCTAGAAGTGAATAAGGATGTGATTTAAGTGTACTTAAATTGGTGTAATTTAAAAACTTTAGTCAGGGGGTTGAAACCTAGAAACCAAGGTTTTGTTATTAATAGATTTTGATCTTAGCTCCACTATTTGTCTTGAATTAGCTCTTTATCTAAAATAAGATGAAAAACTATAAATAATCCTTTCGCATAGTGATAGAGATGTAATTTATATTTTATGAGGGGTTTCCAATTATCTGAGATCTAAGAATTCAAGGCCTCCAAATTTATACAGTGTCTATTAAATTGGTAGATAACATCCATGCATGAGTACCATTATTTATTAAACAAAATTATCTATATATTTAATTGATATAGAAACCTACAGACTTTGTTAATAAAGTAAATTAGCATAATTGTTATCAATGATGTATTTCCACACATCACTTATTTTGGTGTTTAGGCATACTTCAGTACGCTAGCTTAGATTATTAGCAAGCTGAAATCTTAACTTATATAATAGTTTTTGAGGAGTTATCTAACAAGTTCCTTGGATATCTATGCATATATGCTTTATGGTTCTTATATACATGTGGTAGCTACTCTTATGATAACATAAGTAGATAGGTTTGTTCTTCAATTGGGTTTCAACATTTTTATGAAAAATAAAGTCTTTTGTATGTTTCAGTAGGTTTATAATATATATGAACAAGATTAGGCAAGTTGCCTGCCATGCATATATGGATAGTGTAATAAATTTTTATGTGCATGCTTACGAATTGTGAGATTGCATACATAGGTATGTATCTTGATATTAATAAATTACTTTAATGATTTATTATTATCATTATTATTATTATTATTATTATTATTATTATTATTATTATTATTATTATTATTATTATTATTATTATTATTATTATTACTATTATTATTATTATTATTATTATTATTATTATTATTATTATTATTATTATTATTATTATTATTATTATTATTATTATTACATTGATGAAATAAATAAGATTATGAGTTGATTAGTTTGTTAAGGCTACCTATAATGAGAGTATTTACATTTTAATGTTGGAATAAATTTCTAGTTTATGTATGAAGAAGGTAATCTTAAACAAGTTGCAATTTGAATTAAATGGTAATGTTATATGATACATTCCCTTGATTGTATTCTTATATAAATGAAATGGTTGAAGATATATGTGTTATCAATTTTATGTGTTGGCATATTTATTGCCTAATTCTCTTTTGGCTAGAATTTTCATGTTGAGAAAATAATTGATGATGTGAATTTTGTATGTGTGTTTAGTTCATGTAGAACATTGATTATTATGTGTTCCATAAATTGGTTCATATTATAACCTATTGTATGCTTGAATAAATAATACTTGTAAAACGGATAACACGATACTCCTTCATGTTGAATATACTTAGTATGACGTTAAATGATTTGGGATTTCTTCCTTACCAAATTCTTTGGTTATAAGAGAGCTTGATGTATTAATATTTAATCCTAAATATTAAATTTTTGATTTCATATATGGCTGGAAATCACTAAAGTATATATGAAAGTTGAAATGGTTGATATGCCTTCGTTACCTAAACCATTGGTTGAGAAAATAAATTATGTATGGAAATATATACATGGAATGCAATTTATTTTGGTGGTACTGACTTCCCTTTTTAATTATGGTATCGCATTAGCTATTTTCTAATATGGAATCATTTATATCAATTCAATAAATGGCTTCCACCATACCTTACCCATTTATGATGAAGATGATTACTATATTATCATTTGATCATTTGATTAGATAATGGAATTAATGTCAATTAATTGGATGACGTGTGAGTTTAAACTAGTATGTGGGAAAATGTGTCATGACCCTAAGACATTAAGAATGGATAGCCTCATCTCATAGAACTTTAGTAATTGCTTGCAGTGATTTGTTTCCCTTCCATCTTGATTGTAAAATATTTTATGTGGATGATGTTCCTCTTATATAACTAAGGTAACTTAGCATATTCTATATGGGTTCAAATTGAAGTCGGTTTCTATATATGGTTACCATTCTTTCTATTTACCTGATTTCTAATGAGGACAATGTTATATCTTTTCTCATTAAAATGGACTTATTGTGACCCAATAATGACATAGAGTGTTAAGGATAACCTTTTTTATTGTACTTACATGAGTATGATATGTGAGTCTTTCTTTCATCAACAAATGAGTTTTGTATCCAACTCACATCCAAAAACATACTATGATATGCAATTCAAAAAAAACATTGGGGGTTATTTCATCTACTATCAATGTGGTGTTTCTACTTTAGGGAACTCAGGGATTGGTAGAGTTTCTACATGGTGACCAATGAGTTATCCCAATAGGTATAATTGTGAAGTAATTCATAAGACACTCAACCTTTTAGGCTAAATTTTTATAAGTTGTGTTGTATTTTCTTGTTACGGTAATGTTCATTACATCTCTTCGAATAAATAATTCCAAGAAATCTAAAATTTCTTTTATGTCATTTTCTATCACCCCTAGCCTTCATTGTGGTTAATCCTTCTTGAATTTGGTTGCATCAGGGTAAGTCTCACCTATCAACCATCAACTTATATGGGTAGGTCAATGGGAGTTAGGTGACATAGGCTTCACTATTAGAATTAGGGGGATGATGTTTAATATGTATCATTAGATTATATAGGTGATCCTTCATTTGATACTTGGAACATTATGACCCATGGAATATCAAAGGTTTAACCTAAACCTAGAGGGAATAATAGGGTGCAAAAAGAGCTAAATTACATTGGAAAGTTGATAAAGTTTGAGCTCTCGACTTATAAAAGGATTGCCTTGAGTTTTTGTAACCTATGAACTTGCATGGGTATGTTAAACAGTGTTCACTCTTGGATAAAAGCTATTAGAATTTCCTACATAATTTGATAAATATCCTATGTTCTTTTTTAAAAAATAATTAATTTTTTGCATTTATTAGATTTAGTATGTTTATACATGGTGGATGGTTGTAGTGGAGTGAAAACATCTTCATGGGGTGAGTTGTTTGGGGATAAAAAATATTCCATACCATTTTTTCTATTTATAACAAGATTGTTATGCAACCATTTCTCACAATGACATTATAGAACAACTATGGTAAATAAGCATAGATTTTAGATTGGCTTAGGTGTCATTATATGTGACTGGGGGAAGTGATACAACAATTTTATTACAATGATAATGCTCGAGAGGTATTGGTTCATCCACTGTGTTGGAATTTTTAGAAAATTGAGGAGGGTTTGATGTCTAATATGTTGCCTATTTGAATAAGTTATGGCTATTTTATATTCTTAAAATAGGTAAGATTTTGTGGTGTTGAAAAAACTTATGCATCCTTGCTAGGTTAAGCTTGATCTTATTGGCCTTTTTTGGGTTAAATTGGTGAATCAAGTGGATTGATAACTCTAAAAGGGGTAAAATTTATAGTTTTGGCATGTTTATTTTGATTATAGATCTATTTTATGTCTATGACATATATTTTATTAATAGATATTCTTGATTCCGTGTATATGTTGACTAATTCTGGCTAAGTTATACAACTATGTGGATGCCTGTTCAGACGTGAATTCATCTTGACACCTATGAATATGTCTATTATGGCATTGGAGATGTCTTACATCCATGAGGACGTTTATTACATGTTCTAATTGAACTTGCTAATTATGGTAAATTATGATATCCAAAGTAATGATATTATACTCTTCTTGAGCTTGGCAAAGCTCATCCTTTTTGAATTTGATATTGCATCAAAGCAAGCATCTCCATTCAATCTTTAACATGTTGGATTCAATCAATTAGTTAAATTTTGATATAAGATTTTTGCTAAAATATTAATAGAATGCCTTGATCTCAATTGATAGTTTGCATAGGCAATCCATCTAATGGGGTTGAGGTATGACATCTTTGGAGGATCAAGGGTGAATTTAAAGCATAGAAATCTTGGTGGGTGAGTGTAATACACTTGCATGAGAAAGTTTAGCATTTTTGGATATATGATGCCTAACATTAGGTGGACTAATGGAATTCATGGACTTTTGTGCTTCACTAGCTTGTGTGTTTGACTATTGTAATTTGGAAAAATACCTTTGCATAGTTACCTATACCTAAATGTGTATTTATCCTATGTTGATCTTTCATTCATGTATATTATTATATGTCTATTTATAAACCTTGTGATGTGTGAAATTGCTTAACCATGTGAAATGTTTGAACTTTTTGTACTATCTAGTTGGCTTCCCTAGTGTTTTAGTTATGTTATGTGTGTAATTTTGTGTTTTCTAACTATGAATTGTGAATCCAAGCACTTGTTTTCTATAATTCCTTTTTGGAATTTTAATTCCTTATTAATTTTCCAAGGTATGGTGTCATTTTGTGCTTTTTAATCCCAAATGATTGTTTTATGTTCCAATTGAACATTATAAATCCTAATCAAGAAAAAAATGTAACCTTGGATGCTTTCCTTTCCTTTTATTTTTCTATTTACTACCATTAGGTAAGTATAGTAAGATGGTCAAATTTTGACTCCTGTAACCATTTTGTGATCCCACAAAGTTGTTATATAACATGCAGTAAAACTTTGGAGTTGCATGTAAAGGCTTGTGTTGGCTTCTCCTATTGTTTATAATGGATAGTGTGGGATGCTGCACTATCCCTTAAATGTTAATTATTGATTTCGAAGTAACCATTCAAATGAGTTACTATCTTGTGATAGAATTCTATGATGAATGTTGATTAAATTATGTGTAATTAATAATACGTGTTGGTAAAGACACTATTTCATGTTGGAATATATAGTTAAATCTTGATGGAATTGTACAATTTATAACTACTATCCTAAAAATTATAGATATTTATGGTATGTTCTCCTCTTGATAAGATGGATGTTTAGTTTTTGATCGATTCTCTATTCTAATTTTTTATCTGAATAGTCAATATTTATTAATCTACCGATCTTTCACAATTTTTTAGCTAAAAGATGTATGCTCTGGAGGTAATGAAAGCTTTTGTTGACATTTGATGTAGTTTGTAAATTTCATTTCCATGGTTGCTAATATTGTTTTGACTTAAAACTTAGAAAGTCATGCCTATAGGGTAGTTGAATTTTAATTGTTTATTTAGAACTAAGTTAAAGTAGTGGTATACCATTGATATATGTGCCAAATAAGAATAGATTTAGAGATGTTAGACCTTTTTCCAAAGATTTAATTATCTATTTTTAGTTGTTAATAAATGACCTATGCATCATAAACATAGAATTGTACATTGAGTTGAGGTATGTGTATGAGTATTTGATGATGCAATGACTTATGATATCCCCCTATTATTCTCATAATGTTATAAAATGACATTTGAATTGATAAGACTTTCTTATGGTTATATCTAATATTGTGATGGGAATATTAAATGTATCTTACCTAGATGGTGTAATACATCCTCTTGCTTTACTATTATGTGAACTAATAGATTTTCTAATTAAACTTATGGTTAAGTTGTGCAAGTGCATGCTAAACTTAACATTAACTGGCATATTTTGGTAAATACTAAGGATAGCCACCCTTGCTAATAGATAATCAATTAATGGTTGAGTAATTTAACCTTTGTAAAGATAGTGATTAATCCCCCAAGGATAGTTAGGTCTTTAGTCATTGATATACCTGATGAGATAGATCCTTTATAAGAGGGGGAGGATTTTATGACCCCACCCTTGTAGAATTATACATTACTATTTAAATTTTGATATAACATGTGTATAGCTAACTGTTTCACATCCTTAATTAGTTGGATTGTGTTATTGATTTTGATGTGGTGATGCTTGGCCACAGGTTGATGCATATATCATGTTATAAATATTGTACTTGATCATGTATGGATAACTTGATGTAATTGATAGTTGATTATACTTCATTATTATTTTATTATTTCATCATTTTCTATATCAGATTCTACTAATGATTACATTCGATGGTTTTAAGTGTTGATTATGAGATAGGATGGATGTTTGCATCAATTTTTTGGGTAGCAGAGTGATTTTAAGTAGTTGGATGAGTCTCAATAGGTAACCTAGTATTATTGATTAGTGTCATGACTTTGGATAGTCATGTTATTTATTTGTGTATTCCAATGTTATTTCTTGCCTTGATGTTTTTATTTTTGGTATCCTGATATTTTTTTTGTTTCCTGCATATTGCTAGGTGTTATATCCATCTATTTGAACTTCTTATTATCTCTCTCTCCCACATACACATCACCATACCATCTTTATTGGACTCACCCTCACTTAAATCAGACTCCCTAAGGACCTACCTATGCCTACCTCCCATGACACCCCCATTACACGTGATTTATTACTCAAGTGACTTTATAATTATTAATGGCCTGGTTAAGTGGTCATTGTGGCTCTTAAAAATTTAATATCCTTTAAAATAATATCTATTTTTATTATTTTTATTTTTATTAATTATTTTACTATTATATTATGTTATAGATTTTGGCTCAAAATTTTAATGGTCATTAATGATTTTACTTTGATTTTGGCATGGGGGATACATGAGAGTGGTCAACAGATTTGGGGAGAGATTTATCTCTCTCCACATTCAATGAAGAAATGAATGGGAGTATGGTGAGTTACGAGAAGTTAAAAGGAAAATTTAGATGGGTAGGTGGAAGGGACATGTAGGTAGGAACAAACAAGAATGTGAAAGGAATAAAAATGGGGAGGGGAAGAAAAAAATCACAAGAAGAGTTTAGTTTTGGGATTGGGTGGTTAGCTTTGGTGTTAAAAATAAAACCCTGATGTTGGAATTCAATGGAGGGATTGAGTCATTATTGGAATGAGAGATTTCATTGGATAGATTTATTAACCCTATTGTCATGTTATGAGTTTTGTCTTCTCCTACATCCCACTAGGTAAACCATTTTTTAAAGTTAAACTAGTAACTTTTCAAGAATGAATATTGATTGTTAATGGTAATCCATATAAATTTGATAACACTCTTTTGCATATAAACTTGTAATAGGGATAATTGATTGCATTATTTAGTTTAAACAAACATGGTTTGGGTTAAATCCCTTAACCTAGTAAATGTATTATTACTGGTTGGGCTATGCATTTCCATTCATGAGTATATGCCATGGTTTTACATTCATAAGCCTACAGCTGCATTTTATTGGTTTATTTGGGTAATTTGTTAACCCCTAAATACTATGGAAAATATATTGGTTACATTTATTTATTACTATTGTTATTAAATGATGGATTTGACTTATATAAAACAAACTCTTTGATTTCAGTGATTCAAAGATATTCTATGTTTTTTTCTATTTTATTTGACCTATGTAAATGTAGATGGGTCACCTTACCCTATCTTCATTGGCTGCATGCTTAAAGTTTGGATTCATTAAATGAAACTCTAAAATAATCTTAGGTTTTTAAAATTTCTTAAGGCATATTTTTATTGGTCATTATTATGTAATTTCCCATTTCGAATTATAAAATTGATTTGGGGTTTCTATTAAATATACGGGTAGAATGTCCATTGGTCAATTTAATTTTCAAATTTAAGTTAAATCAACCTAGGTTTTATTGAATTTGGTAGGAAGAATTTTATGTTGGTGTATATATATTCCTTGAATTAAATATTGGATTGGAGTCCTTAAAGTTTAAGGGATAAATTATGTTTTTCTTTTATGTGGCTTATTTTAATTGCCCTATGACTAGGAATTTTTCCCTTAGTTGGTTTTGTTTATATGTTGAACGGTGCAATTTGGCTATTTATTTATGTTTCAAAATTAAGAGGAATTCATGTATACTTAATTTTTATTAAATATTAGATTCTATTGGAATGTGTGTGCATGTGTATAAAGCATTAGCTAGTCATGGATTTTTATGAACTGATCATTCATATTTGCTTGAGTAAGCTCAAATTGATAAATAAATAAATGTGTTTTTGGGTGAAGATATTTCATGTGTTATTTGATTGGATTGATCTGGTTTTGGGTTTTGTGAGTAATTATTAATGCTTGGCACATTGATAAATTATGGGAAAGGAGCAAAGCTTTGCTAGAATGGTTATCTTATAATGAGGGGTTTTGAATCTTAATTAAAACCATCTAAATGTCTATTGTTTTATAACTCATATTGACCCAATTTTTTATATTCAAGGATCATATGAGGTCATGAGACCTCGTACTGATCCACCAAATCTCCTATATTAGTCATTAGATTTAAAATCATTTATTATTTTGAATGCTTATTGAATTTATATTATCATTTCAAAACTTGCTGACATTATTTGAATTTAAGATGAATATGTGTACCAAGTGTTGTATGTTGACTTTTTCAATTTTTGAGCCCATTATGATTTATAGTTGACTACGGTTTTGATTGATTATTGGAATACTTAATTATTACCTTGAGAATGTTGTATAGTTGAATTACCTGATTACCTTGCTTGTATGATTTTATTAGTAGATATGGACTTGGTTGATTATAACTAATAAGTTATGTGTTGTGATTTCTACTTTATTATGATTGACTTAAGCATATTCTTGTTTCATTATAATTCCTAGACCATAATTTAATAATGAGGCATTAGCTAGTATGCTTGTATACTAAGGTTATAAATTTGTAGCCATGATGCTAACGGGTTGACCACATACTTGGAGGAGACCCAAGTTGTCTATTTTAGAAGATATAAAAATGGATTAGTTATTTAATCCCTTACTATATCCTTCAACATCCTCTAATTAGTAATCACAATTTTAACTTATATCAATGATGCGATTGGTTATTTTCATCTCACCTTAAAATGGTGATTATGTCTTTTATTGATGTCATGTTATTATGTTATGATGTATATTGGTTTAAAAATATAAATGCTCATAACTTCCTCCTTCACCCTAGCTAGCAAAACCACCATCTAGCTGATGGTTGAGGTCCTAAAGGCCATTCATGGTTGGGATCATAGGGATGGTTGGTTCAGTTTGCCCAAATATATTACTTGTTCCTCCATGCTCGATGACCTTGTGAACATATGAAGTAAGTTGGTAATGAAATTAATTATGTTAATTACACATTCCTTACTTAGGTGATAAAATTTAATGTTGTTTGACTTATGAACATAGTTAGTATTATATTATGATTTTATATTATTTAATTATGTCAATATGCTAACCTATGTTGATGGAATATGAGGAGATGAATGCAAGATTAAAAAATAAGAAGCAGAAATTGTTACACTATTCAAGGTGATCCATTTCATATAAGAAGTTATTAAATGTTTAATTAGTTTCCCTTCCTATTACGAAAGTATTATTTTGGTATACCTAAATCAAAATTACTCTTAGATTTAATCATATGGTCTTCTTAATTCAAAACAGACTTTATGTTGTTACTATCCTAGAGTAACCTTTGGACTTTATCATTACAATGTTAGCTTCTTGATTCAGACATACAATCTTGTTTAGTTGGATGAGATTGTTTGACAAATATTATGATTAAAGTTACTTAGGCATATATATATATATATATATATATATATATATATATATATATATATATATATATATATATATATATATATATATATATATATATATGTATGTATGTATATATATATGTATGTATATATATATATATGTATGTATATATATATATATATATATATATATATATATATATATATATATATATATATATGTATGTATGTATGTATGTATATATATATATAGATGTATGTGTGTGTGTGTGTATATATATATATATATATATATATATATATATATATATATATATATGTATGTATGTATGTATGTATGTATGTATGTATGTATATATATATATATAATAAATTAAATTCGTGTAATGATTATCTTTGATGCATTTCCATAGATCACTTATTTTGGAGTTTAGGAATACTTTAGTATGTTGGCTTAGATTATTAACAAGCTAAAATCTTAACTTGTATAATAGTTGTTGAGGAATTATCTAACAAGTTCTTTGGATATATATACATATATGCTTTATTGTTCTTCTATACATGTGGTAGTTACTCTTATTATAACATAAAAATATATGGTTCTTATTCAATTGGGTTTCGTATTTTTTATGGAATATAGAGACTTTTATATGTTTCAACTGGTATATAATATATATGAACATGTTCAAGCAAGTTGGATGCCATGCACATATGGATAATGTAATAAAATACTTAGGTCATGTTTTGGACTTGTGATATTTCATACACAAATATGTATGTTGATATTAATCAATTACTTTGATGATTTATTCCCATTCTTAATCTTAGTTAATTACATTTCTTGAAAGAATAAGTTTGTGAGATGATTAGTTTATTAAAGTTTCCTATTATGAGAGTATGTAAATTTTAATTTTGGAAAAAAATGTTAGTTTATGGATGAAGAAGGTAATCTTAAATAACTTACAATGTGAAGTAAATGGTAATGTTAAATGATATATTACCTTTATTGTATGCTTATATAAATGAAATTGTTGAAGATATATGTGTTGGATATCACTTCTATGTACTGGTATGTGTAATGTCTAATTATTTTATGGTTAGAATTTTCATGTTGTGCAAGAAATTGATGATTATTTCAATATTTAATGTGTGTTTAGTTCATGTAAAATATTTATGCTTATGTGTTCTATAAATGTTTTCATATTGGAACCTGTTGCATGCTCGAACAAATAATACTTGTAGTAGAAGAGTATGTTACTCCTTAATGTTGAATATACTTAGTATGATGTTGAATGAACTAGGATTTATTCATTACTAAACTCCTTGGTTATAGGAGAGGTTTAAATCTTAATATTTAATCATACATAATAAATTTTTGATGTCATATATGGCTTGAAATCACTGAAGTAAATGTCAAATTTTAAATGTCTAACATCCCTTCCATACCTAAACCATCGGCTGATAAAATAAATTATCAATGGAAATATATACATGGGATACAATATATTTTGGTTGTATTGATTTCCCTTATTAATTATGTTATCACATTGTCTATTTCATAATATTGAATCATTATATTGATTGAATGAATGACTACCACCATACCTTCCCTATTTATGACAAATATGATTACTATAATATCATTTGATTATTTACTTAGATAGTGGAATTAATGAAAATTAATTGGATGACATATTTTTTAAGATAATATGTGGGCAATGTTTTATTCACCCTAATCCATGAGGAATGGATTGCCTCAATTTGTAGCAGTTTAGTAATTACTTGTGATGGCTTGTTTTCCTTTTGTCTTGATTGTAATCTCTTTTATTTTGATGATGTTCTTGTTGTATACCTAGGGGAAATTATCATATTTTTTATGGTTTAAAATTGAATATTGTTGATATATATGGTTATCATTCTTACTAATTACCTAATTGCTTGCGAGGATAATGTTATATTTGTTCTTGTTATCATGGACATATTATTACCCAATAATGACATAGAGTGTTAAGGATAACCTTTATAATTATATATACATGAGTATGCTAAGTGAGTCTCAATTTTTTAACCAAGTAATATTTGGCTCCGAGTCTCATCAAATAATGTTCTCTGATATGCAATTATAAAGAAAAATTGTGGTTGTTTCATTTAGACCCTGAGGAATACCAAATGGTAGTTAGACTATCCTGATGTATTAAATTTAGAGGGTCATAATTATGGATAATATATTAGACTCCATAAAGTCATCCAAAAATAATTTTAGAAGATAAACCATAATATAGAATATATATATTTTAAATTGATCGTCAAAATAGGGGTGTGGCAGAGTCAATGGCTGAGTGTAGATAGGGAAGAGGAGCAAAAGGCATGCTTCAAATTCCCATATGATATTGAATTATTTTATTTCATTAATATTATTTATTTATCCTAAATTATTATTGAAAATAAATTTTAATTATGTACAATATCAATCTATGTTTTTGAGTTCATGCACACAGGGCCCTACCATCTAGTATCTAACTAGGTTTATCTCAAAGAAGAAATGATTAAAAAAATTGTTGCTAAAAATTAAATTTGAGATTATGCTCTATTAAATTAGAATATTAAATACTTATAAAGGATATTTTAATATTGATTAGGAATTATTTTAGGATAGAGAGTAAGGTTAAGAGAAATATCAAGCGATGAATAAATATGTCATGAAAAATATGTAAAAGTAGAGGAGGAAGAATATGCATAGGCACATTAATTTCAATAATGAATGGTTAAGGCATTAAAAGAAGACAACGGAGTAAAATTTTAATTTTAAGAGTATGGGGTTAGTTCAATAATATAATATTTGATTTATTTTTTAAATAGTAAGGATTTTTTTTTCAAGTGGGAAAATATGGTGGAGGAAAAGGTTAAATTTTCGAGTACTAAATTGAAGGTTCATACAAAGATATTTTTGGATATTTTGTAAAATTAATGAAAAATAAAATGTAAATATAACTAATGGACATATTATTAAATTGGGAATAATATAGGATAAAAAACCCTCATATGGATTAATAAAAAAAATCTATAAAAGTGTTATAAACCTGAGCCAATAATTATATAACATACATGGCTACATAGATTAATTTTTCAAGCTATCCATTCAATTTGAGATTGCATAAATATAAGGGAAAATGACTAAAATGTGTTTAAATGGTTTAAATTTTTGGATCAAGTTTAATGATGTATACATATAATCAATATCATGGAAGATGCCTATAAATTAGCTTTGAAGGCACAAGAGATGTTTACTAGGTAATATTTTTTAATATCATGTGAGATGGAGAGAGGAACCTCATCCCTATTAAGGGCATGTTGATGATTTAATCCAAAAACTTAATAAGCATCCCATAGGATGGAGATATCGTAAGATACCAGACAAGGGTTTTAGAATCACCATAGATGAAGAAGATTTCAAGTATGTAAACATATAATGAACGTAGAGGAGGGAAACCCATATAAATTAATTTTAATTACTATATATTTAATAAATAATGATAAAATAGTTTGATTACCATCATTATCATTCACCAAATAGGATGATATAAGAGTATATAAATGTAAATTTGGTTGAGGGTAAGGTCAAGAAAATGAATGCAACAAAAACTCTAACAGATATAAGAGATACCCTTATGATGATAAGAACATAGATTTTACATAGGAAATATATTATGGATGATAAATAAAAATTTTATTCAAGGCTTCATATAATTTTTTTATGAAAAATGTGAAGTTCAATATGAAATTTATGCTAAGTTGATACTAATGGTGGAATTTATGAAAATATGCATTCTAAACAAATGGTAGAGAAACTAGGTTGTGATTTTTTGAGCCATACTCGTTCATAACATATTTCATTTTAAAAAATTTATATGAAGTTGCTATTGATAAGAATATTTTAATCAAGTTTATCATATGAAAGACTGGTTGGGAATAAACATGATGTAATGTTATTGAAATGGATGAATTACATGTGTTGCTTGGAATTTCAAGGAAGAATAATAGAAAAGTAGTGCATGACAAAGATAAAATACATAAAACTATTGGAAGGCTGGTTATAATTTTATTTATTTTGGACTTATCAATCTAAATAACCCAGTCTATTTAATATTGATATTACATAATATTTATTATACATTAAGTAGATATAAATGAAAAAGGAATATTTATAATCAAATTAATACATATATAAATTACAATATTATATAGTACATAAATTATTTCTATAATGATATGTTCCTTATCTATACATACTTGTTAAATAAAAATTATAATGGATCTATGATTATTCATCTAATAAGACTTAAAATAAAGCATTTATAGGATGTCTCCAATAATACTCGTGCACTTTTGATGAGAGGATGTCTACTTTATACTATAAAAGTCCCTACATATTGTAATTATTTATTATACTATTGTGCCTTTTTTCAATGTGTTTTATGTAAAATTTTGTCCTTCCATCCTATGACTACATTAATATGTTTTCCTCACTTACTGTGAAATCCTAGATACATATTGAATAAATTTATAAATATTTGTTTGACTACCTCAACCACATCCCATTGAGTGATTTATCACTTGATATGTTTAAATACTTTGACTAATTCTAAAATAATGCATTGTTTTCCCACCTATGTATATGTATTCTTAATAATGATGCACTAGAATGCATTGCATCTCTTCAACTTTAGATACATATAGATATGCAAGACTTAACTTATTTTAAGTGTTTAAAATTTGTGTATCAACTATCTTAATTAGATTTGTTATGATAGTGCCTAAAGTATGTGTAGATGTAAATTCATTAGTGTGCATGTGCAATGCCATATGTATCCTAGATATAAAATTTCTTATACTTTATGTCCATATATAGAAGAATATTTATGTAGATTACAATCTCAAGTAACATGACAAATGTGTTTTCTTACCCAAGGGAGTCAATTCAATTCCAAAAATATTTTTTTGGAAAACTAGGGAGTTTTTTTGTGAAAATAGACATTACAATTATTGACTATCTGAATGATTGCATCATTTTATAAGACATACAAATAATTAATAAATAATATGGAGAAAATTTTCATATGATAGTCTCTCTTTTTTGGCATAATTAGGGAGATTATATAAATTAATGATGGAAATTTTTGAAGGCTAAGTCCATAGATATGTAAATATTTATATGATATTTATTATGTGTACCCATATATATTTATGTCAATAATATGTGAAACTAATATTTATAAGTGTATAATAACAAATTAATGTGTTTGCATATTATTATATTTTAATATAATATTGAAAATACTAAATTAATCAGACGAATATTTTTTTAAACCTAAGTGTAACTATATTTATATTCTTCAGTTATGCCCTAATGATTAATATTTATCCATTCAAAACTTGTAACGAAACATTAATAGATCAATTTGCACTCATTATTGATATTATAAACCAGCCTATATGATTTAAATATTTAAAATTAAAAAATGAAGGAATGAATACCCCTATCTATATGTGAAACAAGGTATTATATAGAATCATTAAATAATATAATTATTAAACCCTAAGGATATTAAAATATTAAAACCATGGATGTAGAATAATATGCATCAACCCACATTGTAGTCTAAGAATTGTTATAATTTGAGAACTATATTATATTATCATGATAAATATTTTAGAATAATTATGTACTAAGTTCATGAATAAATTTTGGACCATTGAATGATTAATTATTAAATTTAGAAAATGTAAATCAATTCTTACAAACATTTCTGAGATGTAAGGAAACAAAAATAGAACTATCATGATATTATTAATATGTTTCTAGCAATTTAGATTGAAACATAACCATATGATATTTAAAAAAGGAGAGTATAATAGAATAACCTATTCCTAAAATCACTATGACTAATTTTTTTAGGGTTTTGGTAGTGGTGTAAATAATACACTTACCAGACAAATTTATAGTTGTGAAAGAGAGATTGATTTCCAATGGTCTAGATTTTGTAGATCATGAGAGGATTATTAATAAAAATGAGTAGACTAATGATACAATTGAAAATATAAGGGAGGCATAGTTTGTAAAGGATATTAATTCTTATTCTTGATTTAAATCTTGAAGGATACACCAGTTGACTAGAATGTGGGGAAACAAATAGATCATGGACTTGAAGTAGAGGCTATGAGGAATGAGAGATATAAGGGTGCTAATTTTGATTAGATTTAAGGTACATGTCATATATTTTTATATTTTTAGGACACTAAATAAATAAGTTTTGGATCCTTTGTAACAATGCTCTCTAAAAGAGCTTAAAAGTTGATAAATCCTACAAAATCAAATCTTTCAATCTATTTTGGGGAGGAGGATGTTTCTAAAGTCCTAGAAAATTAAGAGTTATTTTTTGAAAGGTGATTAATTTATAGATTTAAATAGTTTTTGCCAATCCATATGGATCTACATTATTAAAATTCTAAGTGCTGGAAACTATTATTGAAAGTGAATCTATAAATTCATCCATATACTAGGAACTTATGCATTGTAGTTTCTAATCTAACTGAAAGTAGGAGTTTCATTTTTCATGATGAAATTTGGTGAATGGGTCATCATATCCTCTTTAGGAATCCATGGTTTCCTTACTCTATCCTAATGATAAAAACTTTCAACATATGGTAGGTATAGGTATGGATTATGTACCTTCCACTCTAGTTCTAGACTAAAACCAGCCTCATCAATATATGTAAGGCCTTGGTAGATACGTTGGTTGTAGATAAATATATAATAAACTATCATCATACCAACTAAATGAGAATAATATCAAGTGTGGATGTTTATTATTTATTCCCTAATACTATTGATTTGAAATTTTACAATATAATTTGGACTCAAACACTAAACTTTGAATCGATGCTCTTCCATTGTAGTAATTCTTTTACCACATGACATAAGGATTGATCATCTCATATATATAATAAAAAATGGGTAAGATCACGGTGGAAGGATTCCCTTCTTGATCATATCACACTTAAGGGTATAGATGTTTTTGATCATGTTCTAGAGGATGAGGTTGAGCAAATTAATCTAAACAAATCAATAATTGATGAATTTAATAGAGGACAACCATGGTATTAGCATATCCCTCATGAAGATTTTTATCCACATGGAGGAAAAAATTCCAATAAATATGAAACCATGTTGAAATTTATATCATCTTCAAAAATCAATACTATAAATTTGGATCCATGTGAAGATCTATTGGATATGATTCCATTAAAAAACTGCAATTTAGTTGAGGCACATGAAGTCTCTATTGCCATTTTCTTAGATTCAGGAGAAGGATGAAATTATATGGTGGTGAATAATAAAAATATATGTAGATGTAAAAAGGGATATAAACCATTTAATATGAACCTTAGATCGAAAAAATAAAATATAATTGTAAGATCATAGTTTTTATTTCTTTTGTATTATGTATCTTGGTAGCAACATCATCATGGATTTTTTGCAGCCAATTTCATTTCCATTCAAAGAGGAGTCTCATTAGGCTATTTATTTACTATATTTATCTCTATTTTAATAGATGTGGACCCATTTAAAAATACAAACCCTTACCAATAATAAAAAATAACATAGAAATAGAGAAGTTCATTTATAAACAATATCCATTCCCTAAAATATGATCCCTAAAAACTTGAATGTGATATAAAATTCCATTAATATATATGTCATTCTATCCAATTTTATAAATTTTATAACATAATCAATCTCACATATGTATCCTAATAACTACATCCAATTTGATAAATGGAACCCAATAATTGTTTTAAAATTGATCCATGTAATATGTTTCATTATGTCACAAAATATATGAGATGTTCCTCATAGTCATTGAAAATTATTCACGTATTCCTTTCATATGTTTTAGTATATCAATTTATTATAATATTAATCATAATGTATTAATATATCAATCAATCCCAATATTATTTATTAAGCCCCTAGGTCGTTAACTAAGGTATTCATGCCAACATGGCATCCACCTAGGTGCGAGGTGATAATTTTGTAAAGTGGATAGCCTATGGGTTTTTATAGATAGATGGAGGATATAACATAAACATTATGATCGCTGGCGAATGGCTAACTATATTTTGTATTTTTAGGGCACGGTCATAATTTTGGAGAAACACATTAGGTACAATGAAGAGTTCATAGAGTCATGTAGGTAGTGGGTATGATGACAGAGTGATAGCTCAAACACTCAGTATGAAACTTCCACCCTGGTGAATATGATCTTGAAATCTTATTAAGGAGCTCAAGCTAGAACAAAATAAGAGATGGAAGAAATGTAGTATAAATCTAGTGAAATTAATTTACTCTAAAGACATTTCTCTAACTACCATTAAGGATTTATAAATAATATGGAGGCCACTTGGATCTAATTGTATATGCCCAAGCCCATCTATGAGCCTTTGGGTTGTTAAGGTTATGATATGAATATGAACTCTATTATGTTATTTGATTATTGACTAATGTTGTTACATTAAATGAGTTATGTGTCTAGTTTTACATATATTATAATGTTTCTAATGAGATACATATGTTTTTAATGTTGAACTTTAAATTATATTATGTTAATTAGTGTTCATGTAATATACTAGCTAAGCTTTAATAGAGTCCCTATAATGAATCATTACATCATCATCAATTTACTTAAAGAATGAATATAGATCCTACACCAGTGACCCAATCCTAGTTTAAATTACATGTTTAGTATGAGTAAATTAATTAAAAATAGTCTTATGACCCTTCAAGTGCCTATATGACCCCAGGGTTAATCCAAGATAGGTCTATGCCTATAGATTTATCTTAAGTTATTAGTGAATTAATTAAGTCCCTTAAGTAAATTTCCACACCATTGCACAACTAGCCCAACATGGGCCCCAGTTCCTTCTCAACTACACTTCAAGTGAGTGTATAAGGCCCATGCCTTATGTGGATTGATGTTAGTCTAGCTAAGTGTTAAAAACTTAAATGCAAAGGGAGTAACCCATGCTTTCACTTGGTCATAGTAAATCGAGAACTAACTAGAATTTTCACAAAATTTTGTTTGGATTGGTGGGATACATGTTAAATTTTGTTTTTGTGATGGTGTAAGAAAATTATATACTGAATTTCTCTTGAAAAAAATGATAACTAGTTGTAATAGGTGGAAGATAGTTTTTCACTAAAGCATATAACCTATAAAGGACAAAATCCAAGAAAATGGGTACATGACAACCTATATGATGTTTTGTACGAGGTATTTTATATGAGTTACATGAGCATGTGTAAAGGTGGTTGGATGCTTATTCAACCCATAGAAGATGCAACTATGGATGGCTCTATGAGTGGATAAAAGAGAACCTAGAGATACATGAGACACTAGATGTTTATTGGACTAGAGTGGTGGATAAATGGTAGAAAGGATATATCAATAGCCACATAATTGAGTTTGCAGTATAAAATTATTCATGCCCAGAGGAAGTAGAGTACTAGTTTTTTTGTAAAGGATAAAAGCCAAGAAAATGGTTATAGGACAACCTATATGATGTTTTGTATGAGGTTTTTTTCTATGAATTAGAGTATTAGTTTTTTCATGACCCTATATGCAAATTTATGAAGGAATTTGGTGTAAATATCAAAATGTTAATGATTGATTATGGTTTTGAAAATTTGGGGATGGAAGGCTAAAATCCTTTCACATATGAGTTATAAAAAGGGGGAGAAAGAAATGTGTAGGTGAGGTGTATTGGAACGGGATGAGAAAATTGACACTTGAGGGTTTAGAAGATAGAATTATAATAATATATGACATAAAATGATGTAGGATTTGGAACTTGGAAGTGTTGATAGGACTTATAATGAATGGGAAGGGCATGGGGAATGATATCTTGAAATATAGTAGTGAGAAGATGAGAGGTATAATGAAGTGATGAATCAAGATCAACAGTTGATAAGGGTGGATTTTGATGGGTTCTTAAAAGTATTTGGTGACTAAAGATAAGATTTACATGCCTTACCCCTTTAAACTTATGGTCCATGCTCATTCACAAGATCCCCTACTTGAAGAAAGTATAAAAGTACTTGTCAACCCTAATAATGCCTTAGAGATTGTGTGCTTGAATTATGTAAGGTTAAAAAATCTCTTATCGAATCCCCCATATGATATTCACCCTTCCAAGCATGCTTAGTGGTTCATTATGGGATAGATCATGTCATTCCAAATAGGGCTCTCCATGAAGAATTCTACCAACCCTTGATAAGAGATTGAATCCATGCTCTGAGATGAGGAATTTAAAAGTAGAAACACTGGGATCAACCCATTTATGGAAGCAAAAATTGTATCTATGCTATCCTACCTCTAAAATATTACCATTAGCTCTTCGCATGACATTTTAAATGGACTATGTGTATCGATTATAAAGTATAATACCATAATAAAACTAACTATCCCCATAAGAATGTGTGCACCATGATTCTAAGTTGTGAAGTATATTGATAAGATCATGATGTCCAAAACTATCCTTTATTACAACACACCAGCCAAGTCAAATCAATAATATATTTTCAATTATGTGATGCATACACCTATACAACTAGTGATTTCTAGGTGATTGACAAAATACATAAAAACATGAAAAGAGACACACAACAGGATACACCAATAGTTAGAAGATTGTTAAACTAAGGAAATTATGGCTAAAACCAACAAAATATAAGATTCAAAATGTAGCAAGGTGCTTGAGGGTGAGGTCGACGATACGGTGGTAAAAGGTTCCCACCATGTTAATATTATAAGTGTGGCTCAATAGAGTATTATCAGCATGATTGCCCTACACATCCCGTGTATGGGTATTATTAAGGGACCCATATGGTAGATGAATGCCCTAACCTATACCAAACATTGATCTAAGGTATGATTGGTGTAGAAAAGGGCACAATAATGATGAAGCATGAGTAAAAAATAGAAAAATGGAAACTAAAGGTATAACCTACACATAAAGAAATAGTCAAGGTACACACAACTACTTGTAGTAGATTCACGACTTAGCTATCAGTTGTTTTAGTACCTAAGTTGTGCCTTGAGTAAGGGGAAAAGGATTGAACTGAGTGCATAATGTGGAATAAACCAAAATATATCCCTTACCTAGACCTAATGTGTCAAAAATATGTATTATAATAGGCTATGAGCATAATCCAAAACCTTCAAGGGGATCTCCAATTAGTATAAGAGACAGAAGTGTAGGCTAATACCTCTTAAAAGAAGTAAAATATCCAAGAATTTGAAGTAGGATAATTAACAGAGATCATGTGCCTATTGAAAATAGAAGTAATGTTTCCCCTATTGAAGAACATGCTTTTAGAGCCTGCGGGCAAAAACCCAGTTGAGGTCATCATGCCATATATGTAAAGGGCACAAATTTTTTGACATGTATAAAATACTAAATACGACCAAGAACTCATGGTGGATGCAATTATTGATATATGGTTGATCTATAATTTTCTTGTAGACATAAGCACTGAGGTTAACATATTGACCAAAAATGCTTGGGATAAAATGGGTATTCAAGCATTGAGGCATTACCTTTATGTACTCTTCATGTTCAATAAAACACATGCACAACCTATCATAATTTTTAAGAGTGTATTTATATATATCATGGGCATTGAATTTTTTTCTAACTTTGAAGTAATATAGTTAGCACAATATGACCACTACTTAGCACTTCTAAAAAGGCCATCGTGTTATGCAAATAATACAAATATGCAATTAAAAAGGAACTACTTGACATTTAAGAATAGAAAGGATAGGGTAGTTATACATCTTTCAAATGACCAAGGACCCCTATGTCAAGACCATGGACATCAAGTATGAAATCAACCATATCTATAACATCATGGTGTAAAGTGCCAAGACTCTAGAACTAAATGATCAAGGAATTCTCTCTTGGCAAGATGGATAATTAGCCTTATACGTCATCAACATTACTTATGATTAATGGTTCAAAGAAGCATATGAGGCCATTGGTCAATGGTGCTGCTTAGTACCAACAAATGTTCCAAAACTAGTAAAGACAAATTGGATATAGATTGATTGGACTCCCAAAAAATGGGCCTCTTACACCAACAAAAGGGGAAACAAGTGTTTTTCTTCAATAAGGGAAAACCTTTTGCACTTCCAATATATTAAGGGAGTAATCCTATGGAGGACTATGTCTATGATATTGAGTCATGCATCCCAAAGGAGGTGGATAAAATGGGCACACTAGTGTACAAATTAAATATCCCTATCTCTCATTGGTAGGTACTGCAAAAGCCAAACTTGTTAATTTAGTAGGATGTAAAGGAAACTATTTTCACTATGTTTGGAAAAAGCAATGAGTACCTAGACATTTTAGCCTACTCTAGTGAACCCATAACACATGCACATCTTTATGAAATGATGTGGTCTATTTGCAAGGAAAATGTCCAAAGGAATTTATGGGTGCATGATTTTTATAAGACCTTAAAGGATTGTGTTGATGCAATTAATGTGCTCCCTATATCACAAGGGAATAGGGGGAAATTAATAAACTCAATTTTAAGTCTTGGAAGACTCGAGGGTTGAGTTTTTTAGAAATATAATACTAAAAATATAAAAATAACAAATATATGGCCACCACTTATAGGTCTTCAAGAAGACCCTACTGTAGAGACAATAAATTATAGAGAGTGACACTTTATTTATTGCTAATCTTTATGAAATTTATCTCAAATTTTCCAATTATTTCCCAAGCACAAACAAACCATGAATATTTATAGAATGAGCTAAACTAAAGTGACTCATAGGGTAGATCTAAAGGTAAGAAAGGTAAGGTAGAAAAGAAGATTTTCTTTTGATAGTTGAGGTATCAATTCTTCTAACCTTTATGACAATAACATATGAAACTAACATTCACCGACCCTAGCGTAATACTCAAAGTCAAAATAACATAGCTGAAACTTCAAAGGAAAGGATATGCATATATCTAAAAGTACATATTTCATGAAATTTATTTATTCACATTAAATTACATGAGCATATTTAGTTGAAAATAATATGAAATAAAGAACATAAGCCAATAGATTTCTTATCTTTGTGTTAAACATAAACCAAAAAATGCATATAATGATGATATTCCCAAATTAGTTAACAGAAAAGAAAACATTAATTCTCTAAAGCATGAGAAGAAAAAACTATAAAACACAAAAATAAAGCACTCAGATAATCCCATGAATTATTGGCTCTTTTGTATTAGTTCTATAACAAATATTAATGTTTTTATTATATTTAGGGTGGATACCCCTATATATAGGCCTCAAAATGCCTATTCATGTTAAGTTGGCCAATTGAAAGATGCTCAAATGCAGCCATGTGGATTTTAGCTTTTGAAAAAATACAACATATTATAATGGGATATTCTAAATTTGAATTTTCAAAATAAAGATGAATATTCCTTAAGGCCCTAGAGGAGGTTGTTAACCAACTTACTATTTCTTCCCTTATTTCTCTACCTCTTTCTTTATTGAAACTTCAATACATGCTAAGAAATCCTAGTCAATCTAACTAAAATCTAGGATCATATTTTGAAATAAATTAGGCATTTATTGAATAATCTTGCCATATTCTATAATTACCAGTCTCAATGCTTCTTAAATGGCCTTGGCTCTCTCTAGCCTTTGGTTCAAAAAGGCCACAATGTTCATTACCTTAGTTTTAGTCTTTGCATTAGCTATGTCATGTTGGAGCTTTGAGATAAATACCTTCATTTGAGCCTTAAATTCCTGGTCATCCATGAAGCTACCATCAGGTTTGGTCATTCTAATGACCATAACATCCTCTAACAAGAGGTAAATATTGAATTTTAACTTTCATAAGGATGTAATGACATCCTTAACATGTTCTAACCACCTTTTCAATATCATTAATATGTTCATCATTATGGTTTGAGTTAGGATGATGTATTCAAGTGGAAATAACTTAAGGTCTATGAAATTATTGCTCCTTACAACTCTAGACAAGTTTACCAACTTGGCATATAGAGATCAAGTTTTTGGTCATATTTAGTGACCACATTATATTATAGATTCCCATCCTCTTGCCTTTTTTTCATAACTTTGTATAAATTGAATACATTGATGACTACATTAATTACCTAAACTATGGTGTTGTATGTAACTATAGGCAATGCTTACTCCTTCAATCTCTTCAGCTCTTACTATATTCCTTTCATCAAGGCCATTGCGGACTCTACACTAGCTTGAAATGTGCATATAAGGTCCTCTATATACTCATCTATTTCACCTGAGCCATTCTTCCTCTTTTTTTATAAAGTGAAGAGGGACTCTTGAATTTCATGGGCCATAATAGAGCTAGACTAGGGATACTCAACCTACCTCCTCACCACTCTTTTCATTTTGCCTAAAGTAACATCAAATATCATGCCAATCTATGGTGTAGAGAGGACTACCTGAGGTCTCTCTTGTCTTGATGATAGTATAATATCTATGACCCAAGCATGCATGGTCTCATTAGAAATGTAGTGGAGATAGAGGCTAAAGTTGTAGTAGGGATGTGTGGAAGGTTTTCTAGGTCTATATTCCCAAGTGTGCCAACTAGAGTTCTTAAAGGGCCCATATTTTTGAAAAAGGAAGGTAATATTGGAGGTAGACTTACCTTTAAAAATGTATTAAAATTGAATGTGAATGTATTAAAAGGTGTCTTAGGAAAGGTGAATAAATTTTAAATGGGCCCTAATGGCCTTGTATATCTAGGGGAACCAATAGATAATGTTGCACTAGTTGTTGTTGTTGCCTTGGAAGAAGTAAAACCTACAGCTTGACTAGCACTAGTGCATTGGGATCCTTATGAAGATGAAATATTTTTAGTGGCATAAAAAATGAAATAGGGGCATGGTGAATCCTAAGGAACCACTATCTTATCTCATTATATTATAAATTTAATATTGAGTAGTGATTGGAGGATAAAATACAGAAGAGGAATAAATTTTAAATGTACTTGCAATTAGAAAGGAATATAATGGTGGGACACTTACATTGGGAGCTTGTGCTCTAATGGTAACCTAAGGCATGATAGTGGTATCAAAATTAGTATATGGATCAATATTTGTAGAGGAATAAGTTGCTTGAGAAGCTGGTGGAGGGGTTATTGCTCTACTCATAGTGGTCTTGGGTTCCCTTTGTTCCTATATTTCTCCTGACTCATGCCTATACTTATTCCATGGAGAGATAAATACCTTATTGTAATTCATTAAGGTAAAAAAATAAGGTTAAGGTTGACATAGGATTTTCATATCAGCTCTCATAGTAGATGTAGATATTAATGGGGGCCTTAGGGAGGGATCAAGTGACTACTAGATCCTCCTTTCTCAAAGCTTGGAGGTAAGTCCTGAATGTTTGAAGTGGCAAGTTATGGAGGCATCCTTGGTATGTTCCTAATAGAAAGAATGTATTAATCTTCATATTATTCATATTTCCCTTCTTCATTCTTCATAATAAGCATCAAACATGCTCCCATGTGCTAGTGGTGGGTGACATTTACCAATATCTTCCTTTTTCTTCTCTCTATCCAGTCTCATCTCCATTTAAAATTTTATAGCACCACCTCATCATTTATAGAATATTTTTATATATATTCATGAACTTATTATTGATTTTGGTACTCCATTGCTACATATTTATTGAATTTCAATTGATGCTTGGCAATGACATTATTGTGATTACATAGTCTGAAGTCATCTTTAGGAAGTAGGTATAAATCCCTATTCTTAGTAGACATAATAATATCATACAACTTGGTGTTCCTATTCCTCCTAGTTTTTAAAGAACCTTATGGGGGTTTATCTTCTTGTTTTGGAAGACTCCATGAAATCCATGTAAAATTAGATAGTAAATTTATTCTCTAGCTAGCTTCATTAGCACAAACCCCGGTAGTCTATGAGGGGCCAACATCATTCCTTCTATTATGATGACTATGTAGTCCAGCTATAAATAATAATTACCCATGTATCTCAAGGTTTGCTTGAGTCTAGGGGGAACCCCCTACGTCTCGAATTTAGTGATTGACTTATAAACCAATGGGTAGAACTCTTTTGCAATCACTTTTATATTGCACCTAAACTTATGAATATGTATTATAGATAACAGTTGAGGCACCACCTATTGATTCTCAGGTTACCATGAATTATGACCTAGTTGAGTATTTACATAGATAACATCTAATAACTAGCTTATCATAAATAAAAGGCACCATTATTTCAATTCTTATGAAATACATACACTAAATCATTGCTGATAATTCACTAAAGTGGGGGAATCTATTGTTCTTATAAGATGATTTACATCAATAAAATAGCCATAATGTCCACATAAGTAATGTGTGGAATACCAAATATTTTATTTATGAGGGTTATGATAATATTAAATCCATATATAAATTATTGGATGAGCAATTTTCCTTGATCATCCATGAGAATAGCTCCCATAGGGTTAGTCAACCAAGAAGCCAAGGCCTTCTCTAGGGAGTGAACTTAATACCAAATATCTATGAGTACCTATTTATACTCTATCTATGATGAGGGAAGGTCTTATTACTTCATAAATCTTTGTCCTACCATTAAAATGATAGGGAGCCCTTTGGATATTGACTTAATCAACCCATATTCACACTTAAACCTCCTAAAAATACGATAAACTAGGTTAGTGCATGACATGACCTCTAGGTTAGTTATGGCCCTAAGGAGACGTACTATGTTAATAAGGATATCAAAAGCTAGTTGGACTATATGAGGCATGGTTTCATCCTTATAAACATCCCTAACTACTTTTACATTGAATTATATTCTACTATAATTCATGATACCAAATGATATGGATTTACAAATGAATTTTGTATCCTTAAAAACAACTAATGTATCATTATGAAATAGAAAGTCATCATTCGCAAAAGGAATACTCTTACATAGAGTAGAAGGATGTGCTTTTGCCATCTCTTATAACACTTTATGGAGTAATCAATACCTCTTATATCACTTTACAACTTTCAATCTCTAATAATGGTGGTTGGGAGTGAAATTTAAAAATGTCTTGATCTTTAACAAATTGAGATAGTGTAGATAGTAAAAAAAAAATGTATTTATTATAAATGCAAATATAAATAGCCTCGATTGTGTAACCTTTTAAAAAATCATTCTGATTAATGTAAAGTTGATGGTGATCCTAGTCTATACTATATTAATGACAAGCTTATCAACTTTGCATATATTTGAAATAATCTTTGAACTATTTATTTAAGCAATTAATTAAAACAAAATTTGATTATATTTAATTTGAAATTGTTTTTCCATCAATTTTATTTTTAAAGCTAAAGATTGTCAAATTTTCACACATGGATGCTAGGATGGAAGGTTCAAAATTTTCCTATCAAAGCTCCCACATTATATTCATTCTTCATAGTATGCATAGTGGTTCATTGGTGGGTAGCTCATGGTCATGGTCCTCTAATGCCTCCAGCCATATACATAAGCACTAGTCCCATCATTACTACTAGCATAGTTGATGTCATTGGTGTTGTGCTACTTGATTTTGGTTCTGGACCACTTCCTATAGGCTTTTTCCCACCTTACATTGCTAACATTAGATAAATCGATATGATCAAATTCAAGTAATGTTATGGTGAACTAGTGCCAAATGGTCTAGAGGTAATTGTGCTTACCTCCTTATATGGAATAATATGTTCAATCACAAAGTTATAATCTAAATCTATAAAAAATTTGAGGAATGTGTTGGTACTTCTTATGATTTTACTATGAAAGTTTCAAAACTCTCCTATCAAATTTTACATATTATATTCACCCTTCCCAACATAGATAATGGTTCATTGGGGGTATCTCATGTCATTCTAAAGAGTGCTCTCCATGAAGACTTTTACCAACACTCAAGAATAACTTGAATCCATGCTTAGATATGAGGTATTCATAAGTAAAAACTTTAGGATCAACGTATTTATGGAAGCAAAAATTGTATCTATGGCCTCTTAGATCCAAAATATCACCACTAGATCTTAATATGATGTTTGAGGTGGACTATGGTTTAATGATTATGAATTAGAAGGCCATAATAGAACTAAGTGCCCCTAGAGGAATGTATGAACCATGATTCTAAGATTTGAAGTCTATTGATAAGTGCATAACTTCCAAAACTATCCTTTCTTACAACATGCTAGCCAAGTCAACATAATGATCTATTATTGATTACGTGATGCCTATGCCAATACCACTAGTGATTATCAAGTGATTGACAAAATGTTAAAAAACATGAAAATAGGCACACTATAGGTTATAGTAGTAGTCAAAATATAAGCAAACCAAGGAAATGATGGCTATAACCAGTAAAACATAGGCTTCAAGATGTAGCAAGGTGCTAGAGGGTGAGGTAGAGAATGCAGTGGTAAGAAGTTCCCATAATGGTCATGTTATAGGTCTAGCTCAATGGAGTATTATCAATGTGACTACCCTACACATCCCACATACAGGTATTGTTGAGGTCCCCATAATGTCAAGGAATTCCATGACCTATACAAAAAGTTGACCTAAGGTAGGTTTGGTGTAAATAAGGGCACATAAATGATCAGACATGAGAAAAAAGGGGCCTTAAATGAGTATCCTACACATAGAGAAGTAGTCAAGGTACACATAACTACTCATAGTGGATTCACCACTTAACTACTAGTTATGTTAGTAACTAAGTTACACCTCAAGTATGGTGATAAACATATAAGTGAGCACATAACATGGCCTAAAATAAAAATTGTGCCATACCTAGACACAATTCACTAAAAATACGTGTTAAAGTAGGATATGAGCATAATACGAAACCTACAAGGTGATATCTAATTAGTGTGAGACCTATAAGTGCAAGCTTTTGCCTTTTACAAGAGGCAAGATAACCAATAAGTTAAATTATGAGAATTAGTAGAGATCATGCACCTCTTATAAACAAAAGGAATGTTTCCCTTATTGAAGAACTTAATTCTAGAGCATGTAGGTCAAAATATACTTTAGGTCATTATTTCATGAATGAAAAGGGCATGAAAATTTTGGCATACATAAAATACTAAATATGACCAAGAAATCATAGTGGATGCAACTATTAACAGATGGTATATTTGTAAGATTCTTGTAGACACAAGCACCAATGTCAACATATTGACCAGCAATGCTTGGAATAAAAAAGGTAGGAAAGACTTGAGACCTTCCCTTCATGTATTCTTCATGGTTGATAAAAATCAGGAACAACCTATTAGAATTATTGAGAGAGTAGTTGTAGATATCATGACCACCAAATTCCTTGTTGACTCTGAAGTAATAGAGTTATCACAGTAGGAAAACTACCAGACACTTCTAGAAAATCCATGGTGTTATGAAAATAATGAAAATATGTAATTCAAAAGGTTTTATATGACATTTGAGAATGGAAATGAGAGGGTAGCAATACCTTTCTCAAATGTCCAAGGACCCCCTATGTCGAGAGCATAGACATTGAGGATGAGATCAACCATATCTATAACATCATGGTGAGAATCATTGAGACTCTAGACATGAATGATCAAAGAATTATCTCTTGGGAAGATGGAGAATGATGCTTAGACACCACTGGTATTGCTTATGACAAATGGGTTAAATAATATTATGAGGCCATTGGTTGATGATGTCACTTAGTGTACATAAAGTTGCAAAATCTAGTAAATATAGACTAGGTTTAGATTGATCACACTCCTAAAGTATGGATCCTTTCGATGAAGAAAATGGGAAAAAGAGTGTTTTTCCTCAGTAAGGGAAAACTTGTTGCACTACCATGATATAAAAGGAGTAATCCTATGGAGGACTATGTTTGTGACATTAATTCATGCATTTTAAAGGAGGTGGATAGAATGGTCACACTAGTGTACATATTGAAGAGCACTACCACTCATTGGTGGGCAATATAGAATCCCAACTTGCCAATTTGGTAGGATGTAAAGCCAAATATTTTCACCAAGTTTAGAAAAATTAATGACATGGACATTTTAGTCTACTCTAGTGAATCTAAACCCATAACACATGTACATCTTTGTGAAATGATGTGGATTATTTTTGGTGAATATGCCCTAAGGAATTTATGGCTGCATGCCTTCTATAGGACCTTAAATACTTGTGTTTATGCAGTTGATGTGCTCTTTATGTCACTAGGGAATGGGGGTAAAGTAATAAACTCAATTTTAACTCTTGGAAGACTCAAGGATTGAGTTGTTTTCACAAATACTACTAAAAATATAAAAATATCAAAGATATGGCTACCACATATAAATCTACAAGCAAATATTTCTATAGGGACAATAAATTATACATAGTGACACTTTATTTCTTGCTAATATTTGTGAATTTTTTCTAAACATTGTCAATTATTTCCCAAGCACAAACAAACCATGAATATCTGTATAAGGGCTAAATTAAAGTGATTCATGGGGTAGATCCAAAGGTAAGTAGGGTAAATCAGAAAAGAATATTTACTTCACATAGTTAGAGGTATCAATTCTTGTAACCTCTATGATAATAACATATAAAAATATCATTTACTGACGCAAGTGTAATACTCAAATCTAAATAAATGTGGTTGAAACTTCAAAGAAAAGGATATTCATATATTTTAAATTAAATGTTTAATGAAATTTATTTATTCACATTAAATTATATGAGCACATTAAATTAATAAAAAGATGAAACATAACATACAAACCAACATATTTTTTACCCTAGTGTTAAAGTCAAACCAACTTATGCATATCATGATATTATTTCTAGATTAGTCAAAAAAAGAAGAAGAAACCATTCATTCTCCAAAGCATGAGAAGTAGAAACTATAGAACACACAATAAATCACTTATAAAATCTCACAAATTCTTGGCTCATTCATATTAATTCTATAATAACTATTCCTATTTTGATTACAATGAGGGGGGATACCACTATATATAGGGTTCAAATTCATATGCATGTTTAGTGGGAAAATTGAAAGATGCCCAAATGCACCCAAGTGGATTTTAGCTTTTGAAAAAATTCCACATATTACAATGGAATATTCGAAATCTAAATTTTTAAAACCAAGCCAAGTATTGCTCAAGGCCATTGAGGAGGTTGTTGACTAGCTTAATATTGCTACCTTTGTTTCTCTACCTCTATTTTATCCAAAATTTAGATCATGATAAGTAATCGTTGTTAATCTGACCAAAATACAAGATCATTGGGTAGAATAAATTAGACATTTATTATATAAACTTGCCATGTTCTATAAGTATCAGCCTCAGTACTTCTTCAATGGCCTCAAATCTCTCTAGACTTTTATTGGCAAATGCCACAATGTTCATTACCTTAGTGGTAGTATTCGAATTAGATGTATTGATAGAAATTTACAAGAAATACCTTTATTTTCACCCTAAATTCTTGGTCATCCTTGAATCTACCATCAATTTTGGTCACCCTAATGACCATATCATCCTTCAATGAGAGGAAAGTCTTGAATTATATATTTTCTAAGGATGTAATTACATCCTTAACCTATTGTGGCCATGTTTATAATATCCTTATTTTTTTCATATTTATGGTCTCATCCAAGATGATGTCTTCAAGTGGAAATACCTTAAGGTCTAGAAACTTGTTACTCCTTACAACTCTAGCTAGATTTGCCAACTTGGCATCACAGAGTGCAAGTTTGTGGTCTTATTTAGTGACCACATTATATTGTAGAGTCATACCCTCTTACCTTATTTTCATAAATTTGTTTAAATTAAAGACATTAATTACTAAATTAATTACCTATACTATGGTATTATCCAACACTATAGGCAATGCTTGATCTTTTAATCTCTTCATCTCTTTCTACATACCTTTCATCAAGGCCATTATGGATTTTCCATTGGCTAGGACCATGGATATAGGTTCCTATGCATACTCATCTACTTTTCCTGTTCCAACCTTCCAATTATTTTTTAAATTAAAGAGGGACTCTTCAATTTCATTGGCAATAATAGATGTATACTGGGGATATAGAACTTGCCTCCTCACAACTCTTTTCATTGTGCCTATAGTAGCATCAAATATAATGTTAATCTATGGTACAAAGAGGACTACCTAAGGTCTCTCTTGACTTGCATCTAGTATAATATCTCTGAGCCAAGAAGGCATTAGTTTTTTTTGAGGTGGTGTACTTGAGGTAGATGCTAGAAATGTAGTAGGAATGTGTGGTGAGTTTGCTAGGTCTATTTGCGTAAATGTGACAAATATAGTTCTTGGAGGGCCCATATTTAGGATAAATTAAGGAAATTTTGGAGGCACACTAACCTTTGAAGCCATAGTAATATTGAATATGGATGAATGAAAAGGTGAATTAGGAAAGGTGAACAACTTTGAAATGGGCCTTAATATGCTTGCAGATGTAGGGGAACTAATACTGAATACTACAATAGTTATTGTTGCCTAGGAAGAAGAGGAACCTACATCTTGACTAGCACTAGTACATTAGGATCATGATGAAAATTTAATAGTCATAGTGGCATGCAAAATTAAATGGGGGATGGAAAATCCTAGAGAACCAATATATTTTTTCATACTAGTATAAACTAAAGATTGATCTGTGGTGGGAGGAGAAAATGTATAATAAGTAGTTTGACACATACTTGTAATTAAAAAGGATTTTTTTGGTGAGCCACTTACATTAGGAGTCTATATTTTAAAGTTAGCCTAAGGCATGATAGTGGTAGTTGTAATAGTAGATGGAGTAATCCTTGGAGAAGGATCAGTTGTTTGAGAATATGGTAGAGGGGTTGTTGTTATTCTCATGGTGGTCTTGGTCTCTATTTTCCTCTGGTGGACCTTCTCAATGTTTCTCTTATCTAATGCCTGAACTTCCTTTATGGAGAGCTCAATGCCTTATTGTAATTACTCAAGGTTAATAACAATAGGTTATGATAGAACTAAGATTTCCAAAGTGGCTGCCATAGTAGATATAGAGATTAATAAGGGCCCTTGGGAGGGGTTAGGCTAACTTCTAGATCCTTTTTCTCAAAGCTTGGAGTTAAGTCATGAATGTTTAAAGTGGTTAGTTGTGGAGTCATCCTTGGTCTACTCCTAATAGGAGGAATATTGTCTTTTTATTATTCATCTTTCCCTTTATAATAAGCATCAAACATATTCCCATGTGTTGGTGGTAAGTGAGACTTAGAATATCTTCCTTTTTTCTCTCTATCTAGTCTCATCCCCATTTCATTGTTCTTCTTTTCATCATTTTGTAGCACCAACTCATCATTTAGAGCACCTATGTATATCCATTCATGAAATATTTATTGATACTTGTACTCAATTGATACATATTTATTAAATTTGAATAGATGCTTATCAATGACATTGTTGGGATCCCATAGTCTGAAGTCATCTTTGGGCAATAGGTATGAATCCCTATGCTTAACAACCACAACAATATCATGCCACTTGTTGACCCTAGTCCTCCCAAATTTGTAATAAACTTATGGGGGGATATCTTCTTATTTTTATTAAAGACTCCATGAAATCCATTCAAAATTTGATAGTTAATTTATTCATTAACCATCTTCATTAGCACAAACCTTGATAGTCTAAGAGGGACCACTGTCACTCTTTCTATTACGATGACTATGAAGTCCAAGTAGAAAAAATAAATACCCATATCTCTAAAGGTTTAACTAAGTTTAGGTAGAAACCTTTGAATCTCACATTTAGTGATTGAATTATAAAACACTAGATATAACTCTTTCACAATCACTCTTATATTGCACTTGAATTGATGAATGTACATTGTGGAGAAGAGTTGAGGTACCACCTCTTAATGCTTAGGGGACCATGAATTTTGACCTAGTTGAGTATTTTCATAGATAAAATCCATCAAGTAGATCATCATAAATAAAGGGGAACCATTATTAAAAGTTTATAGAGTTTCATATACCAAATTATTGTTAATAATTTCCCCAAGTGGGGGAATTTTTTGGTCCTATAAGATGATTTGTAGTAATAGAATAGCCCTAATTTCTATGTAAACAATGTTTGGAATACCTAATATTCTATGTAAGAAGGCTAGGCCAATATCGGCTCTTTTTCTGAGTTGTTAGATGGGAAAGTTTCCTTGATCATTCATGAGAATAGCTCCTATAGGGGAAGACCTTCTTTGGGGAGTGCATTTCATACCATTTATTAATGGTGACCTAGTTATACTCTATCTATGGTGAGGGAAGGTCATAATAATTATAGAATATTAGTCATACAATGAAATCAATATGGAGATATTGGGATATCAAATTAATTATCCTATCTTCATACTTAAACCTGCCAAAAATAACATAAACTAGGTCAACACATAGCATGACATCTAGATTAGCTACAACCATATGGAGACTGACTATGTTAATGGTAAGGATATTAGAGGCTAGTTGGATTATATAATGCATGATTTCATCCTCATCAATAGATCCATTTGATTATACACTAAATTATATGCTATTAGAATGCATGTCACTAGATGCTATGGCTTTAGGAATGAATTTAGTATCCATGAAGACAACTAAAGTACCATTTTGAAATAGAAAATCATAATCACTAAAAGGATTACTATTTATTAGAGTATAAAAACCTGATTGTGATATCTCTTGAAATAATTTTGTTAGTAATCAATGATTCTTATATCCCTCTACAACTTTCAAGCTCTGTTAGTTGTAGTTGGGAGTGTAATTTATAAATGGCTTGAGCTTTGTCAAACCGAGAGAACACAGATAATAGAGAAAACAAACGTATTTAGATTAAAAATTCAAATAGAGATAGCCTTGATTATTTATCCTTTTGAAAGATCAACTTGATTAATGCAATGTTGATGGTGATCCTGATTTGTGATGTATTAATGGTGAGATTGTTAACTTTGCATATATTTCAAAAAATATTTGAACTATTGCTTGTTACAATTAATTGCACCAAAATTTTATTAGTTTTTATTTGAATTTTATTTTACATCAATTTTATCTTTAAATTTAAATATTTACACCTTTTGATATGTGGTTTCCACCTTAGATCTAGCTAAAAACTTGTAGGCTCTCAATATGGCTAAATTGCTTTGTCAATTTAAAATAAGCACATGTGGCATCTTTTGATTGCCTTATGGATTATCAAGATGTAGCTTTACATATGATCCTTATTCATCTCACCAAATGGAGTCTTTTAATTCATGGTGAGATCTCAGGTGGTGTTGTTCAATTCTGATTGGCCGTGGTAATGACAAAAATTACTCTCGTGGGCAATCACAACTCTCCTCACTATGTTTCTTTCTCAGATGAGTTTTTGATAAATGTTGGAAAATTGGCATTGATTAGATGGGTAAAAATGAGACATGAATCTCTATAAGGATATGACATGGATTTTAGGTATAAACTGCATGATAATAACACATGAAATCATCATATGGGCCCAAATAGGGATGGAATCATTCTTGTTGGCTATTATTTATTCTTCTACCAAATGTCATTCTCAGAAGGAGCCTTAGACAACTGCATATCATCATACCTTTATTAGACATCTCAATTAAAACCTATATGTCTATTTTATTAGTTATCATAGTCTTTGGATGGATGTAACATGATGTAGACACATGGTGAACTTAGATGAACCCAAGGGGAACATGTGTTGCCTAGAAAGGTTGATCAGGTCTAGTTGGTTACTATTGAGACATGTGGTGGCATCTTTTATGCTTCAAAACTATGGTAGAATACATTGGAGAAACAAGGTGGATTGGAATGGATTGGCTAACTTACAGGGGATGAGACCCTGACATGTAGATCTAAGATTTGAATTTTAATGGCTAGCTTTTCATGAGCCCTCTATATGATTCCATGTAGCTCATAGACTTGGTAGATTCATTATAGGTGATTTGTCCAATAAGTGAGGAATATTTAGGGCCTTATAGGTCCCATCAAGGTATACACCTATCCTTTTAGGCCATGGTCTAAACTTTGATGTCCCATGAGATGTCATAAACAATAACTTTAATTTGACATCTTGGGAGGTCAAGAGAGAAACTAAATTACTTATTGAAGATGCCATAGACATATTAGGAAAATTAAAAAAAATTTAAATCCAAAATTTTCAATCAAATTCCTTAAGTACAAAATAATGTTAGTCTAATAAAATCCATTAAAACTTATCATGCTTATGTCTATGAGAGAGCTAAGTCACGCTTCCTTAGCAAAGCTTGTTTTCATATAATTGAACCATTCATGTTCAGTAATTCATTTTTGAATAAAAATTGGAGAATACTTGTAATAAATTAAATTTATATAAGCATAAATCCTTATTTCAATGTGAATGATTAACCAAAAAATTTAGAAACACAAGTAATGGTAAATGTGATTAATTCTCTATGTAGTCGAATGATTTAATATGCTTGGCATCTTGGGTATTTTTGAAAATTAAAGAAAGGAGGGTCCTAATTCTAATAATAGGGGAATGTTTATTATCAAAAACTTAGGGATGGGTATGGTATACATTGAATGAGATGTATTGTGAAGTGACCAACTGGGAAGCCCTTAAGGAGTGGTTTTTTCATACCTTATCCCGTTCTTTCAAAATCTTTAATTAATTGAGCCATTATAGGTAGTTCTAAGGTAAGTGTTTGAGGACACTACTATACTGGAGGAGCACCTAAAATACATGTTTTTTGAAAAAGGGTTACTGATCCCAAAATTATTTAAAGATAAAATTTTGAATAATGATTTGAGTTATGAAGATGATGACACATGAAAGGTGCAAAACTAAATGAATATGATAGGGAGAAGGAAGTTAGTGAACCAAGTTAAGGATATAACCCTAGAAGAAGAAGACCATACCCATCTTTAGGTATAAAAAATTAAGGGTAATAGATAAATCAAGGATTACCACTAGGAGAAGCATGAACCCTACCATGCACTATTAAGAATTGCCAAGGTAGATATCAGTTTAGAGGGGGAACATAAAATTGCCACTCAAGGTGCCTATTGGTATGA
Source organism: Torreya grandis (assembly GCA_037957365.1). NCBI lineage: Eukaryota > Viridiplantae > Streptophyta > Pinopsida > Cupressales > Taxaceae > Torreya > Torreya grandis. The sequence continues at coordinate 29,692 of JARHVA010010708.1, read as the reverse complement.
CACAGAGTTGGCATGTATTTTTGATCTATTGAATGAATTAAAATAATTTTTACCATGGAAATACAAGGATATGAAAGGTTAACACCCATCCCTTTTGAAGATGAGCATCAAACTAGTTAATGATGTAAGACTCATAAAAAATTAACTGTACAAGATGAACACAAACATTCATGCCAAGGTCAAGATTGAGATATATGGAATGCTATCCACATGCATCATTTAGGTCATTTAATAATATAAATGGGTTAGTAATATTATCATTAACATCAAAAAGGATGGGTACATTCATATTTATATTGATTATAGATTGTTGAATACCACTTATGTTACCAACCCCTTTCCAACTCCAGTCACTGATGAAATTTTAGATGGCATCACAGGTTGTAATATATAGACATTTATTTATGGGTTCTCAGGATACCATCAAGTACATATTGAGGAGGAGGACAATCCCAAAACCACCTTTATAACCAAATGGGTTTATTTCACATATAATATTATGCCCTTTGGGATTAAGAATATACCATCAATTTTATCTTGGGTGGTGATCACTATAATCAAAGAATTCATTCAAAAGTTCATCTAAGTATACTTAGAAAATTTCATGGTGTATGGGTTGGTGAAGGATCAATATGAAATTATTTACCTAATGATTGAAAGGTGTGCGTAGTTACAATTTTTTTTGAATCTCAAGAAGTGTGTTTTCCTTATGTTAATTGGGACTTTGTTGGGGCACATCATCTGCAAGGATGGTTTCTTTATTGATTCAACCAAGATTACAATCGTCCTTCTACTTCAATCACCTTCAACATAGAAAGACATCAACATCTCTCTTAGAAATCATGAGTATTACAAAAATATCATATGAAATTATGTTAGGATTTCAGTAGTACTAACAAAACTATCATGGAAGGATGGCCCATTCTACTTGGGCAAAAATCAAGAAGACAATTTGAAGGCCCTAAATGTCAAACTAGCAAGTTTGATAATACTATAATTTATTGACTAGGTAAGTCCCTTCCATATCCACATTGATGCTCTTGGTACCATAATTGGCACCATTTTTTCATAACCAAGTGAAGGGAAATTAAATCATCCTATTTAATTCAAAATTAAGAAACTAACTATGATAGAGAAAAAATACCCCATAAATTAATGTGAGGTGCTATAAATAGTCTACACTCTATAGAAGTTTAGACAGTACTTTTTGGAAACCACCTTTATTTTTTCACTGATCACGAAGAGCTCAAGTAACTAGTGAACAAGCCCATTTTTCATGGGCACATTTTGTTGATAGATTATTTCATTTTAATAATTTTAATTTTCTATTATCCTAAATCTAGGAAAATAAAAATCAAGTCTAGACCATCTATCTCACATCAACTCTAGTGATGTGACAATGATAATTGAAGATGATATGCCTAACACATAGCTTTACCAGATCTAGTATATCTTAAAAGACTTGGTATAGATTGACAGATTTCATAACTCTAGATTTGCACCTCAAATAATGAGAACTAATGATAATAATAAACTCATTATTTGTATCATCCCTTTTCAACTCATTGGCAAGGAATTATGTCGTAGAGCATGAGTGAGACTCAGTATTACAAGAGGTGCATGAGGGGTTTACTAGAGGTCACTGTGCTAGAGATGCTATGGTGTACAAAGTGATGAAATTAGGCTTGTTATGCCCAACTATGTTTCAAGGCATGAAATAATATTCCAAAACATGTGGCATTTACCAATTCATAGTAAAACCATATGAATTAGATGCCTCTTGATCCATCCTTACCTAAGTGTTACTTGAAAAATGGGTCATTGACTTTGTTGGGAATATTACTCCTGTAGCAAGGTGAATAGGCATAAAGTACATTATATATGGGATAGATTACTTCAACAAGTTATTCAAAGTATAATTAACCAAAGATTATATAGCTAGTATAGAAACATGATTCATTTGGAAGAATATTATCAGTCAATATGGATGATTTCTTAACTTGACTAGTGATCATAACTTGGATTTCAACAAAGAAATAGTTTAGATCCTATTGTTTAAATATATGGTGGCATACCCTAAAATGATACACTACTACCCTCAAGATAATGACACCTCTAAGATGTTTAATAAAATTTTGGGTATGTGCCTCATTAAAATATGTCATGTTGATAAAAAGGATTGGGATGACCATGTGTCGATGGTTTTATGGGCTTGTCATATAACATACAAGCATCTGAACAATGCTACACCACTCGATCTTATGTTTGGAATAGATGTTGTTTTACATATGCAATTCATATTTCCTTCATTGTGCATCACATTTATTGGTTGATTAGATGACCAAGAGTCTTTAGGTGCACATTTGGAAGATTTAGATATGTTGGATGAGACACGTGCCCAAGCACAATGGAGCTAGTAGATAGAAAAGGAATGATAAAATCTATGGAATGATAAACACATAAATCACAAGGTATTTATATAAGGTGTCATGGTCTTGTTATATGATTCTAAGTATCTCATCCACCCAATTTAGATATATATTAGGTGGATGGGACCTTATGTCATTGAGAATATATTGGAAAATTGCACATGAAAATTATGCATAATGATCAATTAAATGCTCCCTAGGCATTTTAATGGTAATAGATTAAAGGTGTACTATCACAAGATGGTTCTTTCACCATATAACATCATATTTTTGGTCAAATGATGGTCACTTTGCCGCATGACTGGAATAAAATTGGTTTAAGCCGAATATTTTCTTTATTTTTTGTTTGATTATGCATGGCACTTTTAGGCCCATAAGAGAAATTTTAAGGTGCTTACACCCATATAAATCTCATAAGGTAAGTGAATCCTGAGCATTTTTTAAAATTATTTAGGCTAAACACTTAAATGTTTGGATGATTATGAAGTATGCTAGGTTGATAAAAAATGTATGTATGAATTGATGAAGGAAGGATCATGAGGTGTTTGTGTGTAAGAGATCAAGAAGAAATAATTGGCACTGAAGGACTAGTGTAAGGATTTTTATGGGTTAGGGAAGGCCAAATTAAGATACATGGATGTATAGAGAAATTTACCATGAAATAGAGGTATGCTTAAAAGGATGTGCAACACAATGAAGTAATGGAATATAGGAGGCTAAATCACACGCATGTGAAGCATTATGCCTAGGTAATCATAAGAATGCTTAATGCCATGCCAAGTTGAACTAAGAACAAGATAATGACTATCATGGTGGTTGGTACCCACCCAAAATTTTGTGAGAAGTGACCATTTGAATCACTTGTCACTTCACCAAAGAAATCATTATCAATGTTAATTCTATGATAGTGGAAGAATAAGAATACATAATAAATGAGCATTTGGTAGTGAATATTAGAAGATTTTATGAGCTAAGTGTATTTTAAAGATGTAAATGCTATCATAAATCAATGTGGTAACTAATAACAATAGTATAAAAGGGTTGATGGTAGAAGAAGGAAGGCTATTTAAATTTGTAAGAAGTTAGAGAAAAGCTAGAAGATGAAGCCATTAATACCAAAAGATGCTACTAGAGAGAACAAGTTCCCCCCACAACCCCCAAAATGAGAATGGAAGACCACAAATAATATTACATTCCATTTGGATAAGAAAAAGAGGCAAATGGAGATAAGGTAGTAGAGAAATAAGGGATCATGATTTGAGTAGAATGACCAGGTAACTGTTAATGGGTTAATAATCTGGATAACTAAACATGCAATCACACTTCCCATAATTGTGAACTGTACAAGGTATAATTTAGGATTAAATAAAATAAACCGTATATGATTCAATAGTCTTAGGTTTATAATGGGTAAGAAGTGGTTAACCACATGTTTGTCATAGGTGTAAAAAGATGCAAAGAAAGTGAGAACAATGAGGGAGGTAGCCATCATGAAATTAAAAGCATATATGGTGGAGGGAATGAGCATCATATAAATATATCTAGTCACAAGTGAAAATTTAGCCTATAGAGAGATGGAGTACCAATTAGAGGTTATGGTGGGATAAAAGTGGGTGTCTTTCACACATATGTGCAAGCTTAAGGACTATAACCACAAGATAAACAACAACATGATAAAATTGAATAAGTATTGCATGGTAAACACTAAGAAGAAGACCAAGGTAGATATACTTTTCGATGTCTCTACTAGAGATAAACTAAAATCCATGGGTGCCACACAACTAATTTAATTATTGAGCTTCAGTAAGATGGAATACTTCCTCCTCTCATGAGTACATGGAGACCAATTCTACTTCCCTAGATGGCAAATGAAGATCTATGTAATCTTCATTAGTATAATCAGAGGGATACCTAGGAGAGGTGTAGACATCAATATTTTATGGAGGATGATTTCAAGGTAGAAAGGGTAATAAAACTCCTAAGATATTATAAGTCAAGGTTTACATTCCCCATCAAGGACATCTAAGACCATAATATAAGGGTAATAACAACCCTTGTTAGTGCCAAACTTTGTCCTGGAAGTCAATGATATGATATTATTAAGACTTTATTATGAATTTCCCACCACATGGTAAAAGGAGTGAGTTTCAATATCTCCAAGTTTATTATAGTGGAGATAGTAAAAAACACATAAGAGTGTTATCAAGTGCACTAGACATTTTGACGGGGGTACATTCTGATCTTTGTAGTGATGGAGGAGATAGGGGTGTTTGATGCTTATAATGACCACATATGGCTATTCCCACCAGGCCATGAGTCCCTTGTTATCAATTACAAGTACTTCATCTACCCACCCATCTTCTCACATAAATATAAGACTAGGGTGTAAGGATGGTTTGATAGGTATAACCCCCCCTCACTAACTATTGGTAATGATAACCTTTGCCATGATCTAGCACTTTTGTGTGGTGTACCTAGTGCATTCTCATCCATGTACTTCATGGTGGCACTAAGGAGAAGCCCTAATGCACAACAACTTGATATCCAAAAAAAGGTTGTGGATTGTGACATAAGCATGGTGAGGTGACAATTTGTGCACCCCAGATTCAAAACCACCAAAGATGAGGAAGATGACAACAATAGGTCAAAAATCCATCCCCTTTAAAGGTTATTAATAAATAGGAGGGTATTTAACCTCTACTATGAAATGAATCGATGCTAGAAGGGTAGAGATACTGTAAAGGATGATGATCACCCCTCCTATTTAGAAATGAATGGAAGGTTTCACAAAAGAAACATGTGAAGATACTCTAAAGGAAATGGGGTGAGAAGTTAGAAGAGATAACAAAGTGCATATCATTAAAAAATGCCTCCAAAGAATAAATTGTTATCCCATTCCAAATAAATGCATGAAATTCATGCAAGAGGGAGATTATTCTAGCAAGAAGCTAAAAAATGGACCAATAGACCTATAACATTCCCTATAATAACCCTTATAAATATGGAGAGAAAGGAGACCCCCACACCCATAACAGAGGAGGAAACTGAAAAAGATAGGGTAGGGGCCTATATATTTTAGATAATGGAAGGAGAAGAGGAGCTCAACACTAGAAAAGTATAAAAATACCTATAACATGGCATGACCATCATGTTATAGGTAATAGAAGAAATGAAAAACCTCACATCTAATGCTACGTCATTAATGATCCATATAAGGAAACTAGTGTTGACACCTAGTGAAGAGGCATCCCAAGCAGTCCCTCAAATAGTTGAGGAGAAAAGAGTGGCCTAGAGGAAAATGGGACATACTGATGAAGATATCAACTAAGATTTGGCATTTTAAGAAAAGTAAAAGCTTGACTAGGAACTGAAGAAGGCCAAGATAGAAAATAGGGCCCCAAAGGTTCCCTCAAGCATATGAATAATAGTAAAAGTGTTCTAACAGGTGCCAAGTGACCCCACTAGATAAGTAGAAGAAGTTGTGAAAGAGGCATGCTCATGTATTGAGGTTGTGCTTCAACACAAAGAAGGAAATATAACACCATAGAGCCAAAAACAAAGAAAGTTGAGAAGACCAAATAATAATAAGGTGACACTGGCATGGAAGGAATTACCCTTGAGATAAATATTAAAAAACCCTAGGATGAAAAAGCAAATTAGTGGGAGATGTTTGATGAAGTAACCCCTAAGGACCAAATAAGTGAGTCATTAGAGCAAATTTTTGGAGAGAGTGGTGGCACTAGTGAAGAGGATGAAGTAGAAATAAAGAAGGTTATCATCAAGAAGGATGACATATAGATGAGCATAAGGGAGATTACATAGAAGAATAGGGGGAATGAACATCTGTACATGTATCAAACTATGGTCTCCAAGTCACCACTACAAGAATGCAAAAATATCTCTTGTTTGTGATAGACTAAAATATGGATGATCCCTAATTTTAGGTGCCTAGAGTGGTTATTTTGGGCTTGGAAGATCCTAAATAAGGGAATGAATCTCTTTCTATTAAACCTCACACCATGAAACTAGTCCAGTCAGGGAATGTAGTAGTAAGGTTGACCACTGAATTAACATGTTAGAGCATTATCAATAATAGAAAGGTAAGTAAATACAAGATGCTCATCAAAGAAGCCAAAGATGAGGTGAAAGCTAATCATTTTAAGAAAAAATAAGTTTGTGATCACATTGAGGTGGCTAAACCATCTCTTCTAGTTGGTGTCAATATTTTAGGACTTTCATAGGTTGATAATATTTATGTACTAGTGGATTAGATGATCCAAAGACTACATCCTAATCTGGTGCACAAAGAAGAGGAAGAGGAAGACCACAAAATCACATTGCATAAGGTATTATCTAATAATATCCAAGAGGTAGAAGACCTATTTAAAAAAATTGAGGGAACAAAAATATTAGATGACATTTTCTTAATCTTCTTCATCCAATCCTTAGTAATAGATGCATGCCTCAAGTAGGTGAAGGATGAGAAGAAGAAGCTGATGGATCAAGTATAATCCAAAAGTAGGGTAGAGTAATTACAAATCATAAGAAGTATGAATGTGTTTAGTAACTAGATCAAGGAATAATAAGATGCATAGGAAGACATTTTTTCCACTCTATAGACCAAAGCATATGAGCAAGGATATATCCTAGATGGAAGTATGGCAAAGGCTAAATCCAATGTAGAATCATTTCATAAATAGATGGATAAAATAGATGTGATTTCACTCACTATTGCATATTATGAGATAGATAGTGCCATAGAAGAAATCAAAATATCCATTATGGGATTTAAAGACATCAATGCTAAACTCCAAGAGAATGCACTTGATTTAAGTACTCTTAGGAGTTTGATAGCTTAGTTTGTGAGTAGACTAAGGTTTTTGTATGGGGTAAATTTTGGGTCCATTACGCATTATGTAAGACATTCATGCCAACATGATATCCACCTAGGTGAGAGGTGATAATTTTGTCAAGTGGTTAAACTATGGGTTTTTGTATCAAGATGAAGGATACAGTGCAAACCTTGCACCAACTAGTAGGTGACTAACTATCTTCTATATTTTCAAGGCATCATCAATGATTTGAATAAATGTGGTAAGTGTAATGTAGAGTTTTCAAGGTCTTGAATCAGGTAGGTATGATGATGGGGTTTTATCTCAAACACTGAGCATGAAACTTCTACCCTAGAAAAGATGCTCTTGAAGGATTATTTAATAGACTCCTTATATTGAATCATGATGTCATAATTAGTTTTCTTAAATTTCATGTCTAGTATGATTAAACTAGGTAAAAGTAGTCTTATAACCATTTAAGTGCTTATATAACCCTAGGACTAATCCAAGACAAGTATGTGCCTATAGATCTACCTTAATTTTTTGATTAACTGAATAAGTCCCTTTAGTAAAGTTCTACACCATGGAAAAACTAGCCCAATGTGGGCCCCAATTCCTTCTTAGCTATGCTTTGGGTGAGTGTGTAAGGCATGTGCCTTATGTGGATTGATACTAGCATATTTAAGTATTAAAATGCTGAGTACAAAGGGAGTATCCCATGCTTGTGCCTAGTTGTAATAAATTGAGAGCTAACTAAAATTTTTACAACATGAATCGTAATGTACCTATGTTTTTTTATAATCTATCCCATTTTTTATAATTCATTGTCCTATTAGAACCATAATTTATTTTTTCTAAATAATAATATTATTTGATTTAGTTGATAATTTATCTCAATCTACATTTTTTTCCTATGAGGGCTTTAATATGTATGAAAATAAAATAATTATGCACCTATTTTAAGATAAGGGAGTTATCATTAAAATAAATCATCTAAAAATAAATAATATATGCATATTATGTTGTATATAAGATATTATATCATTTAAGGAATGTGTACTAACATGATTAGATTATATGACTAGATAAGGATTTTATCCTTCACACATATATGAATCATATAACCCATGGTATTAAAATATAATTTGAATTAAATATAAAATTTACACATGTAGTAATAGTAATAAAATTAATTAGTAGTCGTTCATAATCCACATAAAATATACATAATATGAATCATGGTATCAAAAATAATTCTAATAATTTGTGATATCTATCATGCTTACATAATATCAATAACCAAGTGGATACACATAAATATATGGAAGAAAAATCTTAGATAAAATCATGTATTCAATAAAATTAAAGATTGTAAATGATGTTTAACCTATCATATATTAGAAGATACTTGAGAAAAGAAATATAGGAGATGACAACGCATAAATAATGCACTCACAAAATAAAAAAAATATGTATAACATGCATTAATTATTAATCAATGTAATATTAATAAATAGTCATTCACAAACATGCACTATTACATACATTTTCCATTTATAAATCACATAGTATCATGAAAATAATAATCCCATAATGAAATACAAAATTAATGTTCAAATAATGCAACAACACTAAATAATCACCCATGCATCATACATAAGCAAGGATCACATTATGTAACAATAAAAAACATAAAAAATGAATAGAGTGAGAAATTTTATCCTACACAATGAATATTTGTCATCATCAAATATAAAAAAACCCAAGATACATAGAATACATCACCCTAAATATTATGTGCAATGTAAAATATGTTTAATTCATTTAATTAGCTCAATATGGTCAATTAAATTCTCATATAACTCTTAACCTATTAAGTTTACCAAGATTCCCTGGATGTATGAATTATCCCCTTGTGTGTTGAATTCCATAGATTTGAATGTAAATGTTTCATATATAACCTATATGTCTTCCATCCCAGAGATGTATATAGTGAAAAAGATTTGCATATAAAACCGATATGTAATCTACCTTGTATTTATGTTAAATAAAATAAATCAATCATGTAGCCAGGTAAACATGTCATGCATAAGGGTTAAAATATAATTTTTTATGTTTATTTTATAAGGTAATATTATTAAATGTAAAATTGAGGTAAGTGCATGATTTTAATATGGGTTTTCATATGTTTTCCTTAAAGTTAATCCAAATGATTAACCAATGTGTTATACTTATATATAATCACAAATGGTCCCAACCAATTTGGGTTGATATTTATTTTTATTTATTTATCTACATCGTTATTATTTTGAATATATTTTAAGACCATGTTACCAATTTTCATTTCATTATTTTTTTGTTGAAATATATCTATATATTAACTAAACAGAAATATACAAATAATTCACAAAAAAATAAACATATATTCATTATTTTGAATCTTCTTGTTATATGTCTTTTGTTTTGATTATGACATACATTCAAATGATAAATATCTAATTTTCATCATTTATCTAACATTTCTATCTCATCCAATCACTTTTGTTCATTTCTTTTGATGATATCTTTTAGATAAACATACAAATAAGTTATTTCTAGTCCCTATAAAAATACAAATTATATTTCATATACAATAGATTAACTATTTCCCCCATGAGCATGCATAAATTTGTGTGATATGCCCGTAAGGTGTAAATAATATGGTTATTCCAGTCATCAATAGATTTTTCAACTATTTCACATAATATTTAAGCAAATACCTTATTCATTTATTATCCTTTCACATTTCATTGTGGATAATAACGAGTGGAAAATATGTCAATAATATTGTATTTAGCCTATAATTTGATGACATAAATAGTCTTAAATGATGATCAATTGTCTATTATAATAGTTGAATGGATACCAAACTACATAATGATAATTTCTTTAAAAACAACACATGTGCTCTTTTTTAGTTGGTTGTTGTGGTAATATATCAAAACATTTTGTAAATTATCATATAACTATAGTAATTAAGTATTAAATCTTTGGTTATTCTATATCTATCTTTAAAATGAAGTCAAACACCCAAATATGAAATGGCCTTGGTGATACAATAGGTTATAACATATATGAAGGTGTATTATTCAAATTACTATGTCTTTGTAATTTTGCACATTATGTTACATGTTCATGACATTATTTTTTATCATAGGTAAATATTAACCCATAATTAATAAATTTAAGGACATATATTTGGCACTAAAATGACCACCACATTACCTATTATGTACATATTTTAGAGATATGTTATCCTAGTCAAAGGTAAAACATCAAATTAAATGTACATCAAATGACTATTTAAATTGGAACCCTCCCATTATAATAATACAAACTAAATTTCATTGATTTTTTTTTAATTCCATGAGAAATTATTATGTGTGATATCCTTATTCAGTAAATTTAGATATTATTGTACCATTACTATTTTTTATGTTTTTTTTATGATAACAAGTACTTCTAAGGTGACATGTAATATTTTCATAATTTATGATTGTTGTAAATGTAATATAGTAAAAATACCATGATATAAGTGATGCCAATTGTAATGAGATAAGGTGAACTTGAAATATAAATAACTTGACATTTTCTTCTAAAAAATATTAACTCATTTGTAGTGTTATCAAATTATGTCATTAAATTTTCTACATATCATATACTTGTAGGGAATAAAAACATCTTCTTTGTTTTATATAAACACATAAAACTTAATTTACTATAATTTTAGAGTCATCAAATGCTCAATAAAATTAACTTATGATTTACATGTAATGTTTAGTCCCACAATAAGTGCCTCATATTCTACTATGTTATCTATGGATTAGGACCATAAGTGGTTTACGAATTGCATAGTCTATTCTTGAGAAATGACTATAAATTTTCCTTATCTAGTTCTTAAGGTTAATTTATGTTAGTATAAGTAGATAGTAAAAGTATCATAATTAATATTACATGTAGTAATATCTTAAAAAGTATCATTGATTAGTTTTATGTTTAGCAGGAGTGGTTTAATTAATTAATATGAAATTACATATACTTTTATAGATTTAAAAGATATGAAATTTATGTCGAAATTCATTAGTAACATCACCCATTTGAATATAAACACTAAAAAATATGATTTTTTCATGAGATACTATACTAAATACACCTTTTTGATAAAATGTGTTTCACTATTAAGCATGTAATGTCAATGTTTTTAACGAATTGAAAACAAAGGATAGATATAAAATTTACTTCAATTTTTTTTAAATCATATTTCAAAAGTGAATATCTTATGTACTAAATATAATTTTCCTTGTCATAATTATCATATTGTGTTATAAAACATTCTAATGTATGATCTATAAAAGAATTATATAATAACAAAGGCTTATCTTGAACTTGAGGCATCATTATTGGTGTATTAATTATATATTATTTTATTACATAGAAATTATATTTAAAATGACTATCCCATATTAAATTATTATATTTTATTAGTAATGATATAAATGGTTTGATCTTATTAGTTAAATAAGCCACAAAATACCTCATCAATAGAGTGTTTACATATAAACACATTAATTTATATCAACCACTACATGGACCCATGTTCACAATATCCATTAATTTTGGATACACCTCTTGAATTTAATTTATAACTAAAAGAGTTTAAAATTTGGATATAACTTTTGAATTTTATTCTTAACTAGATTTTAATCAAGTTAGAGAACAATATTTTCCGTCATAATTAAAGGACAAAATTATAGCACCATTGAGTATTCCCAAGAAAATAACTTAGGGAAATCATGTGGTACCTATCCAAAATATTTTCATTTTTCATCATTGAGTAAGGTTATAATAAGAACTAGTATCATATTTATACTTGTTTCTAAATCTAATTCCATTGTTCTTTCATTAAATAATTATAATCAATATTAAATGTATTATGTAGTTGGAAATACATTAGAGCCATATAACTAGACATCATCATGTGAGTGTTCAATTTATATGAAATGTGCATTCACTTATCTTATAAGTAATTTTTTTTATATGATATAAGGAAGGGATATATTCATTTTCCACCAAACATTATAAGAGAGAATCATAATTGAAAATTTCAATCAATACAAAAATTTCTAGTGGAAATGTATCATTAGTGAGGTTGGGACTTATAAACTTGAGTGTTGATACATGGTGACCCTATTATGTAGTATTAGGTAATTGTTATATGATGTTTTTATAAATATTAATTTTATTTTTCCTAATTTATTTATTAACCTTTGAATCATTTGAAATTTAGAGGCCTTGGTTACCTTAATGATGAGATTAGAACACAAGGTTAGGATTGCCTTGCACTTGATTTCAAAACTCTTTCCTATTTCATCCCATATTTAATATTATAATACAAAACCATATTAAAACCATTTTATTGTAATATAATATTAAGTATATCAAATGCGGGTGTTTACATATTATTATACATTACATTATTGTGTATAATTTAAGTCATTAAGGATATATATACACTTGTCCTATGTATGAAGTAAAGTTTCCTACATTTTCTAATGACACAACCTATGGGAAACTATATACTTAATATACTACCTTATTAACCTATCATAATTATACACACTATTGTCATTGGAAATGTATGAAAATGTACTTGATACATAGGACAAGTGTATATATATCCTTAGTGACTTAAATTATACACACTAATGTAAAATAGAGTGGAATTCATTCATATCATGAATATAATTTATACCTAATATTATATTATAATTAGGATCATTTTGTATATCCTAACACATTTTTGTTATTATTATTAACACAAAAAATGTTAATTTTGTTACTATCAAATTTTAATGTATTTTTCAAGTCATGATTATTAATATTAGTATAAGTAGTATCTCTGGTACCTATAAATATTACATAAATTTAATAAATGTTACAAATATTAATTGAAAATACATTTTCACCAAATCCCACTTAACTAAATTATTCAAGAATTATTATTCAATATAAAATAAGAGATATTGATTAATAATATGTCTAGGAGGTACTTATTCTTTCTTAAAATAAATATTATCCTCAGTCCATCATAGTTTTTTATAATATAACTGACATACAATGGTTTCACATAAATTGGTAATTTTCTTATCTTCCAATGACAGATAATAGATATCATTATAAATAATTTATTTGTGAACCATTTACAACAAGTATATTTCAGATGGAATATTCTTAAATTTATCAACAATATCATACCATTTAGTTGTATGTGTGATCACCTTGGTAGGTGAAAGATGATTAGGAGGACAGTTTTTACTACCTCTATTATGATACATAGGATTATAAATCCCACCTCTTCATGATGTGACAACATGGATCTAACATCTAATATAATCCTACGGTGAATAATATGGGATATATTTTATCCATGATGACATTGAAGTCTATGGTGAGAAATAAAAAATAGTCGTTAATTCTATTTGAAATTTAAAAAAACCATAATAATATTATAATGTATATTTAGATAAATAATTATTCATAATAAGAGATAACAAATGTTTATTATTAATAAAATTCTTACCTTTATGGCACCCAATTTTGACATGTTTAATTACATGCCCTTGAAATATACTATACATTTCAAAAAAATCAAATGCACTTATTAAAATAATATACTAGGTAATAAATTATAATCAATGTATATCCATTATAGCCATTATTTATTTGCCTAAATTATAAATTAGTATTGATAGTTTGATGTAGAAATTTGAAAACCTAAGAAGGTACGAGTAAAAACTATGAGAATTTAAAGTTTACCTTGGTCAAAATAATGGCCAGGTTGAATAAGATATTTTAAATTATGTTGGATTTAGTTATCTAAATAATCCAAACTATTTAATATTCAGATTACATAATATATATTGTTTATAATGTTGATCTGAGCGTAAAACAATGATATTAAGCTTACAATTTATATAAATGAATACAATAGAGGGTAATTAATTTATTTTTATTTTAATATAATATATTTTTATATATGGTCATTATAAATAATCTACAATGGTTATATTAATTATTGTCTTAGGAGATTGATTGTAAAAAAATTCCATGTTTGTGTCAAAGAAGCTCACACACATGCAAAAAACTATTTTCTCCCAAAAATTATGGTACCTACCTATAAATATTTTCCATTAAAATTTATTTCCATTTAAATTATGCATATATTTATATTTCATCTTCCTTTTATTTGAAATCATACCTACAATCTTAACGCTTTATTGACATAGGAAAAGGGCATATAAATATGCATTGGATAGTACCAAATACATTGTGTTGATTGGCTGAGAATTCTATACATTTAAATAATATAAATAGTGATAAAACAACATGTAATTATTTCACCTATGCACATTTTTATTTAATATTGATATGTTAGAATACAATGGGTATATTTGGTTTTGACATTTGAAAATTATGAAACTTTGAAATTTATTTTATTTGTTTAAATTAGACCTATTTAATACTCACTTAAGTATTTTTAATATTTAGATGCATTAGGATATTACATCAAGGATGTGAAGATGTATTATTTAATGTGAATATGAAATTCCAAATGCATTCTAGATATTAATGAGCTTAGGTTTAATGTGTATTCATAGAACATAATTTGAGAAAATTTCCTCCATATCCAACATGAATTTTTTTTTGGGAAAACTAAAGAGAGGTATTTAAATTTTAAAATTTTAGAACATTTTTGGTGAATTTGAAGTCTATTGGTAACTAAAAATATATGAGTATTTTTAATACTATCTAATATGGATAAAATTAAAATATATAATATGGTGATAGTATGTATAAGTGAAGTGGGGAAAAAATTAATTATTCATGTGGATGATGTGGTAGGGAAATATTCACTACTGATGTGTCATAAACAATATTTATGCTGACTCACAAAAACTATTCAAGCTGACTAAGTTATCTAAGAGCATGGGGTGGAATTATCCACCAAGGCATATGGGTGACTTGATTTTATTTTACATGATGCAAGTGGCATGGATTTCCATGTGGGGTCATATGATGATGATTTTTAATTTATTTAAAATGAATCATTTACCTTTTTGGACTCTTGACTCAGTGGGGGACAATTGGTACTTTCTTGATTGACCAACCATGTGGAGTGGGAGATCAATTTGAGTAGCACATATTGGTGGGATGCAAACTAAAGTGGATCACATGGTGGATAAACTTATTATATTGATCAATAGTCCCTCCAAGTGGAGGATGGTGATTTTTTTGGATTCCTTTTAATTTTTTCTCTCTTGTTCTTCTTTTGTAATTCTATAAATGGATTATGATCCATGGCATTTGTATGTTAGAAGTAGTAGTTAAGATATATATGTAAGCTTTGTAAATCCTCCTTGTGTGTCTATTCCATGATCTGTGAGTTTTAAAAAGATAATTATCTAAAATTAATTGAAGTGGTTGTGATATATTGAAGAAATTTGTGTGTTTGTAAGCTCTATGGATTTTTGAACACATCATTTGGTATTATATCAACTTTGAATCTTGTTGCCTAGTTTTTCATAATATTGTGGGTATAAAATAAGATAAGGTATATTAAAAAAAAGGAGAATGTTTTGTAAAATATTCCAAAGTGATTTTTTTGAAAGTGTAAAATATGGAGAAAAGACCATACAAGACTATGGTTGAGAAGACACGTAAATATTTGAATGATACCTCTATGATTTTTGGACAAGATAATTCATAATATCTCATGACATGGATAGTTAATCTAAAGACTTATTTTTAAAAATATTATTTTTAGTACCGCACGAGTGTAAAGGTTGAAAGTAAAAAGATAAGTGGAATTACAACCATGTGTTGGAAGGATCTCTAAGGGAGGAGATAATAGAGAGGTAAGAGGAAAGTTTGTGAGTGGGAACATATGGTTTCTAAGTTTATGGCCCAATTTTTGAACCCAAAATTACATATAGGATAAATGAATAAGATTCATTAATTTAAGCTTGATATAGAAGAGAGTAATAAGGTTGTCTTAAATAATAAAAATAGAGTGAGGTTATTAGTTGAAGAGCCCAAAATAGATTTTAAACTCAACAAGGAAGATAAAAGTTGTAAGTAGCCCATAGGGGAATTTGTTTTCATGAAGGAGGAGCTAGAAATGATTTTTTTTTGAACCAACTGATGAAGACCCATTATGAGATGATACTAAAAAAATTGTGAAGTCCCATGAGTGGGAAATTTCTAATTCTCCTTTGTTTGTTCTGACAATGTAGTTGTCAATTTTTAGTTGCATAGTAGTAGGGTTAAGGAAAACCAAGGCATGTATGTTTATATAATTAAAGAATTAGTTTGAATAAATATTTCATCCATATTTATTTTGAAGTGAAATAAATTTTTAGCCATTGATATTTTCATGTTAATTAAGAGATCAACCCAAAAGAGTTGCAAGTTTCATTGGGAGAAACTTTGGTTTTTGATGTTGTGCAAGCTTATACATGTAAGGGATTGGAAAATGGGATTTGATCCATATGTGAATGAATAAAAATTGTGTTATTTGATGATGAAAATTATCTAATAACTTGTTGGATAATGTGTGAATAAATCCAAGTGGGATTTAAGTGGAGTTAGTTTGAACACAGTGATGATTTTAAGATCACATGAGAGAGTGAGATGAATGATAGAACATATTAGTAGAGGATTATGGTATATGTTGGTTTAAATACCATGTATAAAAGGAGATAAAATGATAAAAATTGGGAATATGAGAGTTAAAAACCCATCAATTAGGAGTTGGAAATGGAAAAGGAAGGAGAATAAATAGCTATGTTACATGGTATGTTGGAAGGAGATGCCATCGTAATTACACTCAATGACCAAAAGGGTGGTTCTACCACTTACCCCATCCATGTGAGTTGGATCTTAGATTTTAAAATATTGGGTGTCTAATACAAATAAAATATAAGGTTGGTGTAATATTACATCAACCCAAAATAGAGCGGTATATTTTATGTGTTCATGTGTTAGTGTGTTCCTCTATTTGTGTGTTTGTGTTTGTGTTAGGATAAAATGTTTAGAGTAAAATCAAATAAAATTTTATGAGATTATTTATTTTAAACTATAGGATAATTATTTTATTTAAAAAATCATTATTCATGTTGATGAGGATGCATTTCAGTATTCATGATGATCCATAAACAATATTCAAGCTAAGTACGTTGACTAGGTCTCATGGGGTGACATTATCCACTAAGGGACATGGATGAATTGATTTTGTTTGACATGATGTAAGTGTGGTGAATTTTCTTGTGGGGGATTATGATCATGATTTTTACTTTAGTTAAAGTGGATCTTTTACTTATTTGGATTCTTGTCTAAGTGGGGGACAATGACTACTTTATTGATTAACCACCCATGTGGAGTGAGATACTATGGTGGGGTGAAAAATAAATTGGATCACATGTTGGAGAAAAATTTACTATTGATGAATAGTCCTTCCAAGTGTAGGATGGTGAATTTGATGGTTTCCTTTGTACTTTATCTCTATTGTTCTTCATTTTGTAATTCAATAAATGGATTGTGATCCATGGCATTTGTAGGCTATATGTAGTAGTTAAAATTTGTGTGTAATATTTTTAAATCTTCCTTGGTATATGTTATCCAAACTTTGTGAGTTCATAGAAGAGAATTTACTAAAATTAACAGAAGTGGTTATGATTTTCTTGAAGAGATTTATGTGCTGGTAATCTCAATGGATTTTAGAACACTTGAATAATATAGTATTATATTTTGGAAAAAAATTAGGAGATCCTATATTTAAATGACATCTATTTTGGATGGCCAAGTTAATAGATTAAAAAAATGGACAATAAAAATGTTGTGAAAGAGTCAATATGTGTAATGCAAAATTCATGTATGTTAGAGGTTACTCAAAACTAACATTTTCAAGTTTATAATACAAAATTTATGTGCCTAAAGGTTTAATGATAATTATATTATTTTTTAAGTAATAAAAAAAATTATAAAACATAATGTATAAAATATAAGTATTCAAGGAGTTGAATATTTTAGGATATTGTTAACCATTAATATAAATAAGGAAGAAGTGTAGGGTGTACATACACCAGTCAAGGTGAAAAAAGTGTTGGAATAGTATGAAAATGTTATAATCGATGATTTTCTAGGTCATTTAACAAAAATTAAGGAAAATTGACACTAGATTATTTTATTTCTACAATAATGTGTACCTAGTAATGTATTTTATAGGATGAGTACAATATAACATGAAATGTTGATCATGTAGGTGATTGAATTTGTGAGAAATGGTATTGTGAGGGAGAGTACTAGTTCATGTGAACTGTCTTCATAGATAATTACAAATAATTATTTGACATGGATTATGTGTATAGATATCATTGCTGTCAACAAGATCACCATAAAATATATATTTTATGCACCATACTAAGATACCATGATGGACGTACATTTAAGAGTTACATGTTTTATTAATACTAATCTTTGGATATTCAACTATCAAATTCTAATTTGGGAAAAATATAAATAGAAGATGTAATTGAAAAATAGTTATGTTTTATATGAGTGGATTGTGATGTGGTTCAAAATTCTAAATGCAAAAACACATTTATGGGAATGATAAAAATCATGCTACGAGATTATATTTGTAATTATTTAGTAGCATATTTTGATCAATTTTTGATATTAAATTAGAGTAAATAAGAAAACTTAAATAATTTGAGAATGTTACAATAACTTTTGAGGAAGGAAGATCTTTATGCAAATTGTAAATAATCAATATTATTGCAAAAGAATTTGTTGTTATTTGGATTTCCCATTTTTGAATATTGTGTAAAAATGCATGATGATAAGATAAAAGAAATTTTTGAGTGACGTACTCCAACAAGTATAATATAGGTAATATCTTTCTATGGATTATAAACTACTTTTTAAAAATTATTAATATTTTATAAACATTATTTCACCAATAACGCATTGAACATGGGGGAAATGATTTGAGGGGAAAATGGAAGTAAAAAATTCCAATTGATAAAAATAAGGTGACATTAGCACAAAATTTTGCATTTCAAAATTTTAGAGATTTATTTAGAAGTGGACTATGAAGTTTCACATGTAGGTGTTGGGGAAATATTAAGTCAAGAGGGAAGTTTAATTTCATAATAATGTGATAAATATAATGAAATAAAGAATAAATACTCAGCCTATAAATTTTAATTGCATTCCCTTGTAGGAAAACTATGATATTAGATACATGTATTACTCCCTAAGCAATTAATCTTTTTTACATAACATCAAGCCTTTTATTACATTAACACTTATGTGAAGATAAAATAGTAGAGATACAAAGAGTGTTTTTTTTAGTAGTACACTTTCATTTTGAATTTTAATTGACTAATGTATATTCAATTATATTATGTCTTGTGCATTCGTATGGAAATGCCAATTAATATGGTGAATGAAATAGATATATTCAAGACTATTAGAAAAATATATGATTATAATTCATATTTTATAATAATTTAGGAACACATTAGTATTTGACATATTCCCTATCTATGATGAATAACCCATGTATGATGGTTATCTCTTTAAGGCAAAGTAATTAGTATTCCACTTTGGTTTATGAATGAAAATATTGTGAGAGATGTTAATATAGTGTTTTAGGAGGGATTTTTTGTAAAATTAAGACTATATTTAGTGGAAGACAATTATTTTACTTTAAAATATGCAATTAGATGTAGATAAAGTGTGTATGAATATTTAGGCTATGTTAAGTGGATAAATTCCATGATCAAACCATACAAATGAACATACCTTTGTAAGTTCAAAAATCACCATGGAAATATTTAAGGATGTATTTTTTGGAGACTCCTAAGATGTAGCTATGTTATTATTAAATTTGTGTTATTTTAGATGGGTAAGTACACGATGTTGGTGATAAAACGGGGCCTAGCCATGGATACATGTTTCCTTAAAATTTAAAAATATCTCTACAAATTATTTATGATAGTTACAATAAAAATTTGAATATGATATAAAAACATGAATTGTAGAATTTTGAGTCTAGTTTCAAAAGCACCAATATTTATAAAAAATGGTTAATTATTAGTGTATAAAAAAATGAAATATTTAAAGAGGAACTTTTAATTTTTAGGAAAATAAAGTAGATATTTATTTGTATGACGCAACCATTTTATACGATAGTTTAGTATTCTCTGAAACCCTTTTATGAAAATGTATATAAGACCATCTAGTTTATAACCTATATTTTATTAAAAAAATATAATGATTTTTTTTGTTAATTTTAAAATTAAATAAATCCTAAAAAATGAATGAAAAATGGATAGATATCCTATGACATCCATAACTACCTTAAGAAAATGAAAATAGTTTTTTTGAATGTGTATAATATTAGGCCTAGTTTCTGACTATATTTTTTTCTACATTTAGATCAACAAATAAATAATTAAATATAAATACACATTTATATTTTTAGCATGGAGTGATCTAAAAAATCCATAGTTAAAAATCAACATAGATATAATATTTAGAATATTCCAAAATAAAAAAAAATCATATATTTGGTAAGAGGAGAGCATCTTCGAGATAGTGGTAATAATTTTATGGATATTGTCATTTAAATTTGAAGTTATTTGGTGATGTAAATTTAATTTTGTTTTTTTAATGAAAATTCTAGGATTTAGTTGTATGTTAGAAGTTCTAAGCCTTTAGCTCAAGAATTCAATCCATTTATGAGCCAAAAGGATTTTTTTTAATTCAAAAAAACATAGTGTGTACATGTTCATTTCACGTTTTGGTAAAAATGATAAAATATCCATTAAAAGAGGTATCTAATTTATATCTTAAAATTTTAAAGGGACATATACATGCTATAATGTATAAGGATTATCTTCATATTTTACAAAAAATAATAAAATATATATTATAAGGGGTATATGGTTTTCTAAAATAAATTTTAAGTATAAGGAAAATTAACCATATAAATATAAACTTATAATTTAAATTTATTTGAATAAATATAAGAAATTACGTCCACTCTAAATTTTATAGATTTGTTCTCAAATATACACACATTATAATGTGGAAGATAGTTTTTCAAAATCTAATATGGCCAATACTTAAGCATTCTCAAGGTTTATCTATTAAACCTAGGGATTTTAGGTCATAGCATTTGTGATTGATGTCTATTTTGGGTAAACATATATTAATTTTTTAAGTGTTTATGGTGTCCATATTTCTTGATGGCATTTATAGGAGTCCTAGGTTTGGAAAAAATTATGTTTACAAATCGCTAAAACTAAACACAAACTTAGTGGTGTGATTTGGGAAGCATATATAACATTGATGAATTGCACACATCAAATGACCACTTTGTGTTAATTTCATTTGTTCATAATACTTCCCTCAACATACATTAACATCATTAATCACTCCCTCATCATCCCTAGTGATTCCCTCATTTATCTTCACCATCCTTGATCACTCATTGATCATCCCTCATCATCCATAATCACTCCTAATCCCTCATAATGTCTAATCACCTCATCCTCATCCTCATTAACCCTTACCATTCCTCATCATCCCTAATAAATACTTAATCATCCCTAATCATTCCATCATTGACCCTAAACATCCCTCATCATCCCTAATGATTCCATCATCATCCATACATACTCCCTCCTCATCCCTCCTCATCCCTAATCACTCTATCAATGCCTTGATGGTAGATACAATGGATTCTCACTTGTGGATAATCAATTTATGTTCCAATTATAAAATTCTCTCACTCAAATAATTATTAAAATAAATCTTATTTCATTCATCCTATTTAACTCAAAATAAATAACTCAAAGATATCATCTTAGTTTTTATTGGGATTTAAAGATATATATGGTGGTCCATGCCTAACACATAGAGAGATTATGTAGACAAAGCCTTGTGATAAAATAAATAATAAATTAAGTAACTAAAAGAAGGGATGAATTTATAATATTTACATATATAGATTTGGATTTGGGCATCTAAAACACCACTTCATTATAGTTTTAACTGTTATTAGGTCCTTTATAAGGAAAAAGTGACATGGAAACAACATGTCTTCTTATTATCAAGGTAATTTAAAATAATGGGAACACTACACTAATACAACCCATATATATTGATGTCTATTTAGTGATGTTAAATAGTA
The DNA here is from genome assembly GCA_037957365.1 of Torreya grandis. Lineage (NCBI taxonomy): Eukaryota > Viridiplantae > Streptophyta > Pinopsida > Cupressales > Taxaceae > Torreya > Torreya grandis. The sequence goes on along the minus strand of JARHVA010010708.1, from coordinate 7,130 downwards.
AAAACTAACTATTGTATTAATAGGTAGGACTTATCTGTAACATCATGCTATTCAGACCTAGATTTCATTAAGTATCACATCAACAACATTAAATATATATAAATATGACATCAATCTATTTTTTGATATGGATATGTATTTAAACACATAAATCATTCATACCATGTTGGGAATTATGGGTAAAAACATAATATTGTGTCCCACTAGTCAGCTAGAAAAAAAATTAAAAAAATAATCCTAAAAAATACTTAATGATTTCTTTTAAGAAAGGAAAAATGTATATGCACTACATATTTGTATACAGATTCTAAAACATATATATATTTTTTATTAATTTTAATGACATAAATCAAGATATTTTTATAAGAATATGAAATTTTATGTGGCCTCTTTATTCCATAAAGTGGGACACACTATTATGCTTTGACCCTTATGCACATTAGGTCACTCAGTAAAATACCATTATGGTGGGTGCATTAGATTTATTATTGTGATTGATTGTCCCCTAGTCATCGCATTCCATATATGGGTTAGAATTCTCCCTCTACTTTAAAGACATTGATTGGGTATTCAATCAGGGATTTGACTATGGTATAATCAAGATCAAGATATCATATAAATATTCAATTGGTTAGGGAATACTCATGTAGGTAAATTAGTTAGGTAATAATCAATGGTATACATATATTACATATATAACATGATTCAAAAATTCATTTATTATTCTATCCATTAGGAAACAAGATTTAATTACTAACAATAAGATACAAGTTTTTAGGCATATTTTTATGTTTTGGAATTAATTTGGTATCAAATTTTAGAAACACAACATAAAAAATGTAACCCCATTTACTCCTTGGACACATTTTCAGTTGAAACTAACATCTAGTTTTCCATTGCTTATTTGGATGCATTTTCAATAGATTTTGATGTCCATTATGTGCTTGTGCATGATTTGTCATCTTTGTGTATGATTTTTTGATTTTTTTTACATTTTACAAACACACATTTCATTTTCACATTTAACAACACACTTATAATTTCTCATATGTAACTTGCATAATGTTTTGTTCTAGACCACGTTTTGTGTTCCTCAACACACAATTAATTTATGGTGATAATTATGTACCATGGAAAACAAAAGTACAAACACATATTGAGTTTGAAGACATTTGGTAAGTATTAGAAGTCCAATGGGTCAGACACATAACAGATGTTGATTAACAATAGAAATATGAAAAGGATAATAAAAATGTTAAGTTAAGAATCATGTTTGGAGTTTTGGATGAGGTACAACCTCATATGTGTAGTGATATAACTACAAAATATTCATGTGATAAGATTATAAATATTTATGAAGCTCGGAACCAAAATCAAGTCCTACATATTTAGAACCAATTGTACACTCTCAATCTCAAATTAGATTAAAAAGTAAAATAATTCCTTAGAAGAGTTGAAACATTGTGGGCTTCACTTCAATCTTTGGGTGAACTGGTGACATATGACTCTTTGGTCCTCATAGTCCATAGAGCACTACCCCCACATATAGGATATTTGTGATCACATTTAATGTCACAAGAAAAAAACCAACCTTTTAAGCATTGGTAATTTTTTTTAAATAATAAGGAGCTATTCATAACTCAAAGGAAGCAGATGATGAGCATGCACTCACATCAAATCAAAAAGGGAAGAAACCCATGAAGTGTCCAATCTAGAATAAATAACCTAAACAAAAAGGGAGCAATTCACATTCTTCTAAATCATATCAAATTTTTGGAAAATATGTACATGACTTGAAACATTATTAGTATAATACATTTAAATAGGGCTCATTAAGTAAGAAGCCCTCTTTCAATAATTCACCACAAATAGAAAAGAAGCAACCAAAAAAAAAATGCAGAAACATAAAATTTCCAAGCCTAAACAACATAGAAATGTTGTTGAAGATAAATATTTTTTAAATAAGGAATATGGTTTAACTACTCAAACACATGAGTCTACCAATCATCCAAGTGCAATTTGGTATGTTGATTCAGGAGCAACTAGACACATGACTGGTAGAAAAGACTAGTTTTCTACTTTAACAAAAATAGAATCAAAGGGAAATGTTTCACTTGGAGATGATACCTCATATATAGGTCATGGTATTGGTAACATAAAAATTCAACTTGGAAATATGAATTACAACATTTCAAATGTTATTTTATGTTTTAGGACTTACAAAAAATCTATTGTTTATTAATCAACTACTTTCCCACTACTTCATGGTTGAATTTGATCACCAAAATGGTAAAACGTTTTACCACATCAAAGACATGTCTAATAATTTAAAAGTGATTTCCAAGGATTCCAATATTGGAAAAAAAAATTCATCTTGATTTTTTTCAAAATGATTATCGAGCACTTGTGGTCAAAGATACATAAGTAGGAAATTTATGGAACAAAAGATATGGTCACTTGAGTTATGGTTATTTGGTTTAATCAAGAAAATAAGATATGGTTTGTGGCCTTCCCAAACTCAATAAATCTTCTGATATATATACCAGTTTCTTAGTAGGAAAACAAATATGAGATCCATTTTGAAAGATTAAGTATCGATCACTTGGTAAGCTGGACTTGGTGTACACTGATCTTTATAGAAATTTTACTCCCAATATTAAAAGGTACAAATAATTTTAACTTTTTGTCAATGATTACTCATGAAAAATGTGTGTATATTTATTTAAGGCTAAGGATAAAGCTTTTCAAGTATTCAAATAATTCAAGTCCATATTTTGAGGTAAAACTAGTATGAAAATCATTACCCTCTTCTTAGATTAATGGGGAGGAATACATTAGTATACAATTCTCAGCCTATCTCAGTACAAATGGAATCAATTGGCAATTGATAGATCCATATTCACCTTAGCAAAGTCGAGTTGTATAATGGTGTAATAAATTCATTATGGAAATGTTATTCAACATGGTTGAGGGTACAAAATTACCTAATACATATTGGTTGAAAGCTTGTCACACTTAGTCTACTTGTTGAATAGGTTACCCATCAAAGTTCTTAATGGAATCACACAAAATGAAGCTTGGATAGGGAATAAAAAAAAGGTAATACACATTTGAGTTTATTTTTTAAAGATATATTCATGTTCCTAATAAGCAAATAAAGAAGTTAGATAATAAAACAAAGGAATGTATTTTTGTGGGATACAGTGCATAATCAAAGGAATACAAGCTACTTGATCCTAAAACAAAGAAGGCACTAATCAATTGAGATGTAGTGTTTGATGAAAATAGTGGAATCAATCCACCTTATATATAGGAAAATGATAAAAGAAAAAGTCTTGTAATATTTTTTGATAGTGATGGTGAAAGTGAAAGGGAAGATGGTCAAATAAGACCTCCAGCACCACCACCTACAATTTAGTATATGCCCAAATGGTATACAAGTACTATATAGTATGTTAACTTGAATGGAGTACTAGATACATCCACTTCAAGATCAATAACTCAAATAATAGATCAAGAAGAGGTAAATATGGCCCTTATGAGTATTGTTCAATAAACATTGATCCCTCTATAGTAACAAAATCCCTACAATCTAGACCTTGGAAAGATGCCATGGATGAAGAATATCAGTGATTGATGAAGAATAACACTTGGCAACTTGTTGATTTTCCACCATGGAAGAATCCTATTGAATGCAAATGGGTGTTTAATACGAATAAAAAATAGATGGAAGTATTGATAATTATGAGTCAAGGCTTGTTATAAAATGGTATGCCTAGAAAGAAGGCACTTACTATGAGGAGACTTTTGCTCTCATAACTAAGGTAAAGACCATCAAAATTGTTTTTTCTATAGATACATATTTTGGATGGAAACTCAATAAAATTAATGTAAAAATTACCTTTCTCAATGGATATTTGAAAGAGGAAGTCACATGACTCATCCTAAAGGATTTGTGGCTCCTAATTAGGAACAAAAGGTGTATAAGATTATCAAGTCTCTCTATGGGCTAAAATAGGCTCCTTGAGCCTAGTACATCAAGATTGATGAACATCTCATACAACATGGATTCAATAGGACTCCATATTCTCCTAACCTCTACCTAAAATAATGTGATGGGAGGTTTTTATAGTGATTTCTAATGCTGATGATCTAGTCATCACTGGTATCACAATGAATATGATTGATGCAACTAAGAATGATCTCAAGTAATCATTCAATATCAAAGATCTCAAGATACTACACTATTGTCTTGGTTTAGAGGTATGGTAAAAGGAACATTACATTTTTGTTTCATAGATGATGCATACTAAGACATTGTTGAATAAATTTAGGATTATGGACTAGAAACCTATTTAAACATCTATAAAGACAAGCATTTAGTTGTCTCATATAGATCCATCACTAGAAGTAAATGTAAAAATCTATTGATAGTTGATTGGGAGTCTTATTTACTTGAAATATACTAGGCCAGATATTAGCTATGCTATCAACTATCTATCTTGGTTCATTTATGAACCCAAGGTGACACATTGGAAAGTAAAAAAGTAGGTATTAAGATAAATCATAAGTACAATTAAGTATGGCCTAGAGTACTAGAATAATGACAAGTTCTTCTTGATAAGATACA
>JARHVA010010707.1:0-138304 GCA_037957365.1 Torreya grandis | reverse complement strand
TGGTGATAAAAGGCCCCATATCATTTATTGTCTAAAGGTCTTTTTAATGTTCATATTTTTGGTTAAAGTGTTATCAATATATATTAAATATTAATGAATATATTTTTGGTTTTCATAAAGTCAAAAGAGGGCCCATGAAGAAGTCAAAGAGTCATGAGGTAAAGACAAAAGAGGGAAAGGATGCATTTGCCCATGAAAGGTTATCTTGAGGAATTTAAAGAGTCACCGAGTGAAGACAAAAGAGGAAAGGACATATTTTATCATGTAGAGTCACCTTAAAGAATTTGAAAAGTCACCAAGATAAAGACAAAAGGGGAAAGTATGCATTTCCTCTTGAAGGTTCACCATGTGACTTTTCAAATGAAAGGATTCAAAGGGGTCATGCAAATGTGGTGCCATTTTCCATGGGAGTGAAGGGTCACAAAGGGGTGAATGTCAAAGGTCATTTGGAAAGCTATAAAAGGAGGCTTGGGAAGCCATTTGTAATATGCAAAAGAGTGCATGGTTTTTAATTGTTTTATATAATAAAAAAGGAAGGAGAATATAAAGAGATATAGTAGAGTTCTATGATTTGTTGAGAAATCAACATTAAGGGATAGTTGTGTTTTATACACAAAAGGGGTTGGTGCTCACAAATCATTGTTGTGTTCATGATCAACAAAGGGGTTGGTGCTTAGGAACTTTGTAATTTGAGTTGGTTCTCATTCATATACTTGATATTATTCTCTATGGTTCTCTCTCTCTCTCTCTCTCTCTCTCTCTCTCTCTCTCCCTCTCTCTCCCTCTCTCTCTCTCTCCTCTCTCCCTCTCTCTCTCTCTCTCTCTCTCTCTCTCCTCCCTCTCTCTCTCTCTCTCTCTCTCTCTCCTCTCTCTCTCTCTCCTCTCTCTCCTCTCTCTCTCCCTCTCTCTCTCTCTCTCTCTCTCTCTCTCTCTCTCTCTCTCTCTCTCGTGTGGTGCATGTTATTGTTTCATTTTTATTGCATATCTTGAATGTATGGTTAAGTGGAGTTTGATTAAGTAAAAGTTTTTATACGATATATGATATACTGATTCACCCCGCTCTCAGTATATCCTGTGCTTAACATACCTAGCTAGGGTTATTGAAATGAGTTTATTTTCCTATAGGCTTTGTAATCCTCTCCTTTAAAACCCTTTCCTTTAGAGGCTTTGCTCATGATCCATATATAAAAATTATCACAATATATGTTATTTAATTACTTTACATGATCTTGGATTTACTAAGTAATGTGTGTGTGTGTGTGTGTGTGTGTGCATGCGCGTGCATGTGTGTGTTACATACACTTCCATTTTTAATTGTATGTTATGAAGTAAACCCAAGATGTCATTTAAGGACAACATTCTTCCTAACATGAATCTCAATGTGGTCCATGTTGGCATCACCCTTAGAATTTATTATTATTAATAGTATTAACATCATTTCAAATGTCATCATTAATAATGATATTATCATCCCTAGCATGGAAATTTTTATTATTTCCATTGATGTCATTAAAAAACAACATTCACATTGACATCATTATTTTCAACACGTATGTTGCATAAATGAATTTTGAAATTACCATTACAGGCAATGTTTCTAAAATTTTTCTCTATCAACTCATGTCCTCACCATCCTAAGAAATAATCAAATTTTATCCATGTGCTTCCCAAAGATCCATAATGTATGATTTAGTCTCTGATACCACTCTCACACACCCCAAAAAACATCTTACAACCACAAATATTGAACTATAAAATTAAATATGTTTATGCCAAATTATACACAACTTCACATTTACAATAGGTTAAATTAGGATTGCAACCATATTAATACCAACATAATACAAGTATTTATAAGTGCCTAAATGTATCATTATCACACTTCCTCTTGGCATACAATCTTCCAAAAACTCATTAAACTCCATTTATGCAGTCTAAAATCACAATAATATTTTTTTATGAAAGATGATCCCATCCATATGGTGGTATCCCTACCCACCCCAGACATCAATTTGGAGATGTAATAATCCACTAAGTAACCATATAAAATAATAAAATCAAATGATAAGAGGGTTATAAAATAGATTTGTTGTCCACCATATTAGGGTTCTAATATATACAACCACAATGACAACATGCAATTCAACCATTAAAAATCACACAAAAAATAAAAAAATAACCACACAATAATTCATTCATGGCAATGTTCCATGCCATATTTTTCATATGTACACCATTTGAGGCCAAGATGATCCAAGACTTTCCCACCAATGCATTTCAATGAGATAAACAAATGCGAACTAAAATCATACACAAAATTAAATGCATTACTATCTATGGTTATAGAAGACAATGATAGGAAGTACGGTGGAGTTTAAAGGATGATATTTTGGATAGTTAAAAACAACACCATGATGACCTTTTAACCCCTCATGGAGTATCCATGAAAATTCCCACTCAAACTAAGATACTCAAAATAATTCCTAAAACTAGTAGCTAAATAAATTACAAGAAAATATTTCAAGACCAATGAGAAGCAAGAAGGTCTATAACTTACTTTTAAAATTTGATATTCATATTTAAAATATCTTTTTTATTCTCCTATTTAATTTTTTTACACTTACTCACTCTTACATTGTACATTTTTGAAAACATTTTTTGGATTTCCATAGACCTCATACCTAGGTCCATAGTTCCTAACAACAATAATTTATTCATAGAATTCTTCCAAAAATAGCCATGTCAATCACTGATACAATGACCAATATGTAGGCATGTCACAAGAACCATATGTTCCCTAATTCCTTTCCATTCTCTTACCTCCATCGAGGTAAAAATTATGTTTCTCAATAGAGTTTCCAACCATTTACCCACTCAATAGAAACCTTAATCATTATTTTAACGATTAATTTATCCAATGCAAAATCACTTGATATCCTTTGGAAATGGTGGCCCATGAACCCATAGAATTCAAAATAAAGTCATAATTAAATCCAAAACAATATCAAAGGTTTACATAAATATTAAATCTCAAAATTTATTTATGGAATTTATGTCCCAAGGCATTAAAATCAATATATGATTGCAACCTTGTGATTAAACAAACACAAGACTTTGATAAACTTGTAGACTGACATAATTTGTAACCTTTACAACTTAACAAAAAATCCAAAGGTCTTTCAAGATAAATATTGCAAAAAAACACAAAAATCACAATTGGCCCATGCGATAATGACAAATACTAAACATAGAAAAGAATAAACATGAACAAAATATGTACAACATTGGTCTAACCCAATGTGAAATATCACATAGGCATGGTGGATAAATAATTGATCTCTTATATTTACCATTTTTATCATTTACATGTATGAAGTGAGTGTGATATTTTAATGATTTTTTCAGGCCCAAATCTAGCTTAAATCTTAGTTGTTACCTACAATCATAAAGTGACATTAGGAATACCAACACCTATAATAATCATAAAATTCATTTTTGAAAGTAAAGTAACTAGATATATCATAAATAAAAACTAAAATATGAATATCATATGATAAATATAGTTCCATACACATGCACAATCTCATCAATAGTAAATTCCATATACAAAAGTGTAGTGGTCAGGTTATTTGAAGTCTACTTGGGTAGGATATGCCATACACCACCCCCTCCCCTAAATGAGGCACTATTGTGGGGCCTAAAAAAGATATGAGTATAGTGCTTCCAAAAGAGACTATTGTCTTCCTATATTGCATTTTTATCACTCATATTGTCCCATTGAAGAAACACTTGTTGAATAATTATTTTTTCAATATTAACATTGTGATGGGCCAAGACACTAATTAGTTCCAACTAAATCATTTACTTCTCCACCACCTTGATATTATTCCAATCCGAAACATGAGAAGGATCAAAAAAATAATTTCTCAACAATTCCACATGAAACACATAATGTATTTTAGAAAGATAATGTTGAAGAGCTAGGTGGTAATAAATATGATTGCTCTTTTACATTATATCAACTAGTCTAAAAAGTGTGAAGTTTGGATGCCTTGCCATACTTTATAGATATCTGTTAGGGTCTAACCTTGAAAAATAATTTATCCAATACTTCAAATTCTTTTAGAGACCTTTTTAGATCAACATAGATATTTTCCCTGTTAGAGGAAACTTTAAGATTTTTTATGAATGAGAGACATTTTATCATCATAATTATGCAAAATATAAGAATCAATAATAAATCAATTTTCCAAACCATCCTAGCTAAGAGGGATTTTACACCTTCAACCATATAAAGCTTGAAAATGTGTCATTTTTATACTAGAATGGTAAGTTTTGTTATATAAAAATTCAAATAATAGAGGTGATATTTTAATTTATATTGTTGATCCATCATATAAATTATCAAAATGTATTCTATAACTTGATTCATTCTCTCCATTTGGTCATTTGTTTCAAGGTGGTATGTTGAACTGAATTTCAATTTTGTCTCAAAAGTAAAGGTCAATGTTTATTGGAATTAGAAATCAAAGTTTTATCCTTATCTAATATAATAACTTTCAGAATACCTTGAAGTTGAAAACCCTCTTTCACAATGTTTTTGTCAAGTGTGGGGGCATCATTTGTAAGGTTACCAATAATGAATTGAAAAACTTCAATAAATTTATCAATCACTACCAAAATTATGTCATGTCTACCCTAAGATTTAAGTATTACTAAGTTAAAATTTAGTTTATTTCCTTAATAATATGAGGATACAACAAACCACATGGGTGGTAGTGTTTGAATTTAACATACTGACACTCCAAACATTTTTCTACAAAACTAATTACATATTTCTTTATACTAGGCCAAAATAGATCATTATTAGCTCATGTGTCATTTTAGTGACACCTAAATAAGGGAATTGAGGTGATGAATGCACTTTATTTAATATCTACCTCATTAAATTGTCAGGATCCTACTCCTCAATAATAGTATATATGATTACCTCTTGTATTAGCAACTAAACACAGAATTTAACCATAATGAATAAGTAACTAGAAAAATGAAACAACATAGGATATGAGAGATAATACATAATTTTATTAATAATCACTCAGAAGAAAATACAATAAAGAAGATGCCACTTCTTCTTCCACCTCAAAGGCTTGCCACACCTCAAGGACTTCTTCCCTCTCTCTCTTACGGTCCCAACAATCAACTCCAATACAGAGTTGGTGTTCACCTCCACCAGTCAGTAACACACTGCCAGTACACCAAGCACACAATCGTACTCCAAGTAGATCTCTTACTCTCTGCTAGCACCTGCAAATCACCAGACCCTACTCACCATTGTAGATCTCCAAACGTGGTCCTACACACCTGCTGACCAAGATCATACATACACGAAGAACCCTTTTGATTCTCCAAACTAGCACCCACACTTGGTACTGTGGCACTAGGAGGAACACACCATTGATCTCTTCTCTCTGAAGGAGCTCATTTTTCTCTCTTACTCTCTAGCACTAATTTACAATATAGCCCATGAGTCTATTATATAGATCTCATGCTTATAATAATTAGACTATCTTAATTACAATAATTAGACTCACAACTCTAAGACTATAATTAGCCTTTAACATGCAAACTAATAGTCTAATAATAGACTCTCCAGAATCCACATGCAAACTGCATGCTCACACACAGGTTGCTGACATCGGCTCCTCTTGACCGATGTCGGCTGACTTGTAACCAACGTTGGTTGCTTCTGCACTGCTATTTGACCAACGTCAGTTTCCCTGTAACTCGTTCTACAACTCTCTACAACCTCTACAACCTCTGTAACTCCTCTTGTTTGCATCTTGGTGAAGCTTTTAGCTCCACAACCTAACAATCTCCCACTTGGAGATAAACAGTTGCACCTATACCTATACCTATACACTGTCTAATTTATTCCCTAGCTTGTATCCCTCTTCAAGCTCAATCTTGAAGACCAACCACCACACATCCTATGATGCTACACCTGTCATCCAAGTAACCTACCACATCCGAACCTACAACTCCATGTAGTGAAGACCTTGACCCTGCATAACATGTTAACCTGCTACTAGTCCCTCTAAGATACCTGAGAATCCACCTTCCTTAAATTGGCTCCAAACACTCTGACAACTCCCACTACTTGGGAAAACTCAAGTCTACACCAGACCTCATGTGATTTTGAACACTATTCTAAGCTCTGCTTAAACTATCTAGCCCTTGGTGTGCTTATTAATTTTGCATCCTATGAATTGAACCCTACCAACACCTTCTTCACATTATCTACTATTGGAGACAAAATCAACCTGTGATCTTCCATGTCTCTTATGCCAAAGAATTTTGCTACTCCAAATTCTTCATGACATACCTTTGAGCTAACTTTACCTTTAGCTCAAAAACTCCCTACATGTGTAACCCTGCAACAAGCAACCACACCACATACAATAATAGAATAATGTTGCAATCATTATCCACCTGGTAAAGAAAACACAACAGTTACAATGACCTTGACCAAAGCCATGCTTTGTCATACCCCTGTCAAAACCTGTACCACTGTCCTACAGCTTGCTCAAGACCATATACCTTGGCCTTCCGTCTCACGTGTCCATTCTTGCTCTTCTTCATCTTGAACATCCATTCATCTCTCAGTGCTTTCTTCCCACTGGCAACTCCACCAAAAAATCCTATTTGATTCTTCTCCAAAGAATCATAATCCTCATCCATGCCAAGCTCCCACTCTTTCCTAGATCTACCTGCTCTGCTTCTTTAATGACTTCCTGATTCTTGACCATCAGTGAGCAACAAGTAGTGTAAAGAAGGGAAATGATGAATTTGAGGCTTACTTACCCTTTTAGTCCTCCATATGGGTGTTTGAGACTCCTTGACAGCTTCTTGTCCACCCACCATCCATTCTAGTGACTGATCTCGACCATCTCCCAGTCTACATGCAATCGATGTCGGTTCCCTGCACTGACCCTGACTGCCAACGTCATTTCCCTTGTTGACGCTAGTATCCTTCTATCGACGTCGGTTCTTGTATGACTGACGTCGATCTTCCTATTGCTGATGTCAGTTTTTGTCTGACTGATGCCGGTACGTGTGTTGGCCTGTGAGTGATGACTTTTTACCCGTGATCTCCTTTTGGATCAAACCCTTGTCGATACTGCCCTACTTAGAATAATATAGTCCCCTCAACTGATCTCTATATGTCATCTCCTCCATGAACACCAAGGCTTTCCAGTTCTTAAGTTTTTCAAAGATATCTGTCTTTCACTTAAGAACATGCATTCCCATCTTACATATGTAACCAAGCCTACAAAGCCACATCTTTGCAATAGAAGGTGAATCGGTAATATAAGTAGATAGATAAAGGATATCTACTTTCTTACCACCATCTAATTCAAGTGCATCCGCTGTGAGAGTTACTATGCATCTCTCATCACCTAACTTTCCTGAAGAAATTAGACTCATCTCCAAGACTGGAACCTGCATGAACTCCTTCAACACCCATGTGTTATCCATTTACAATTTCAGCTTCACTTCCCCTTCATCAATAATTTGACAAGGCTCACCAACCCCTAAATAAATCTCTCCAAAGTCTCCCAAGACATACCCATGAAAAGATGCTCTATTTTAGGCTACATGGAAAGAGGCAACAAAATCTGTGAACCAAGATTCTACTTTATCCAGAACATCCTATGTAATATCACCTGCAACATCTGCTCCTCCCTTTTCTTCATACTAATCTTCTACCAACCAGCAATCTTTATTTACCTGCTCTTTCTTTCCATCAATCAAACCATTCTTGCTATTCAATTTCTCCATTCGTAGCTTAATTTCTTCTGCCATTGCTATACTCCCACTCAATTTGAAACCCCTGAGAGTGACCTATAATCAAAAAACACTAACCAGATCTAAACCACCTATTAGTCAACCCAACCAAAAGCTCTGATACCAACTGTCAAGTGGTATCAAGCTCTAGAACCTACAACCAGGCTTTGATACCAACTATCAAGATCCTACTCCTCAATAAGAGTATATATGATTACCTCTTGTATTAGCAACTAAACACAGAATTTAACCAGAATGACTAAGTAACTAGAAATATGAAACAACACAGGATATGAGAGACAATACACAATTGTATTAATAATCACTCAGAAGAAAATATAATAAAGAAGATGCCACTTCTTCTTCCACCTCAAAGGCTTACCACACCTCAAGGACTTCTTCCCTCTCTCTCTTATGGTCCCAATAATCAACTCCAATACAGAGTTGGTGTTCACCTCCACTAGTCAGTAACATGCTACCAGTACACCAAGCACACAACCGTACTCCAAGTAGATCTCTTGCTCTCTGCTGCCACCTGCAAATCACCAGACCCTACTCACCATTGTAGATCTCCAAACGTGGTCCTGCACACCTACTGACCAAGATCATACATACATGAAGAACCCTTCTGATTCTCCAAACCAGCACCCACACTTGGTACTGTGGCACTAGGAGGAACACACCATTGCTCTCTTCTCTCTGAAGGAGTTTATTTTGCTCTCTTACTCTCTAGCACTAATTTACAATACAACCCATGAGTCTATTATATAGATCTCATGCTTACAATAATTAGACTATCTTAATTACAATAATTAGACTCACAACTCTAAGACTATAATTAGCCTTTAACATGCAAACTAACAATCTAATAATAGACTCTTCAGAATCTACATGCAAACTGCATGCTCACACACAGGTTGCCGATGTCGGCTCCTCCTGACCGATGTCGGCTGACTTGTAACAGACGTCGGTTATTTTTGCATTGCTATCTGACCAAAGTCGGTTGATCAAACCGATGTCAGTTACTCTGCAACTCATTCTACAACTCTCCACAATCTCTGCAACTCTTCCTATTTGCATCCTGGTGAAGCTTTTAGCTCCACAACCTAACATAAATTTCCCAAACTAGAAACAAAAATCTTACCTTGATGCCTTAGCAATCCATCTGAGTCGAAAGAGTAGTTATTAATAAATTACCTGCCATTTCTTTGGCTAATTCAATATTGATTTTACTAAATTTAGTGCATGTTAGTTTCTATTTCAAAACATAATTTATAAAATTTGACATTAAAATAGATAGAATAGCCAAATATATTATTCTGATAAGAACATCAACCACTGTATTTTCCTTGCCCTTGACATAGGAAATTTTAGTATTAAAATTACTAATAAAATCTAGTCATCTACATTGTCTTGCATTCAATTTGTATTGGGAAAATAAATTTACAAGGTAAGCATGATCAGATTTTACATTAAAGTTCTTCCAAAGAAGAAAGTGTGTTTATTTTTTGAGACATTTACCACAACAACTAATTTCAAATCATGCATTCGATAATTTTTCTCATGGATATTAATCTCATGGGACTCATAGGAAACAACCTTGCCATATTGAGTTAGAATATCCCTAATGCCCACTTTTCAAATATCTGACTAGATTTCAAATTTCCATTGGGATATAGGATAATAAGAATAGAAGTAGAATTTAATAACTCTTTTAACTTATGAAAATATTATTCACATTGTGGGGTCCATATAAACATTTTCCATTTATTCTTCAAGAAGGTTATATGATTATCAATTATAGAGAATTAATCAACAAACTTATAATAACCTACTAAACCCATGAAGATACACACTTGATGCACATTTTTAGGGGTTGACCACTCCTTAATGGCTCTAATTTTATCAAGTTATTCAAAAAAACCTTAATTATAGATAATTTACCTTAAATAATGATTTTTTTTTATAGAATGAGCCCTTAGAAATATTACCAAAAATGTAAGCTACCTTATCCTTTGCAAGAATAAGTGATATTTTTGTTCATACTCTATTTTATTTTTAAAATAGACTAGAATGCCATCCATAAATACTAGCACAAACCAATCAAGGAAATCCTTGAACATGCTATTCATAAAATTCATAAAAGTATCATGGGATTTAGTTAGACCAAATGGCACAACCATAATCTCATAGTGGCCATACCTTATTTTAAATGTTATTTTATCTACATCTTCATATCTAATAAGAAGTTGGTGATACCCCAATAAAATATCTATAATGGAAAAAATAGTTACTCCCTTCATTTGATAAAAAAAAGAACATCAACTATGCAGATAAGGTATTTTTTATTGATATTAACCTTGTTGATAAATTTATAATCAATGCAAACTATTGTTGGCAATTTGGCCTGCCTAGGCCAAATGCCAACCCCTACAACTAAAAACTTTTCATAGTACTCACCTAAGCCTTTACATGATGTTATCCTGAGTCATGATGTTTCTTATTTACTCCTTTAAGTCATTTAAAATTGTTAGAGGTGTCATTGAGTCTATTTGTGATCATTATATGTCCTAAATGTCCTTGATACTTAGGTGATGTGCTTAACCATCATAATGTTCATTAACCGTCAAGTGAAGCGAGTATGTCTCAATGTCTTTTCACTATCATGTTTCCATTTAAATTGGTTTCAAGTATCATCATGATTTTTTATAATGTTTGGAGGTCTTTGATAAATAATTTAAGTGTTCTTGTGATCTACAGTGCCTTGATGGAGATGTATGAGAGGTAGCAGTTGAAAACTCACTATGAGATTATTTGGTATATTTGGTATTTTCAAGCATGGTGGGATATAATCCTTGAAATGGGTGATGAACATACATAAAATAATCATTAATAAATTTTAATAAGGTTATAAGGTGCTTTTCCATGACGTTCATTAGAAATCTTCTTGCAAAACTATGTGTATGTGGTCTAAAAGTGAAGGTTTTGGTCTTTAAATGGAAAATAATGATCTCAAAAGGACATTAAATCATTCCTAACATATTTGAATCACCCCATTGGTATAAAATTAATTTAATCAATCATTTAATGCTTTGAAAATATCTCTTCTATAAATTTATAAGGTTCTTTGACCATTAAAAGAGCTCCCACATGTGAAAGAGGCTATCTTTTTTCTCTCCTTGGCAAATTCCTTGCTTTGAAGATTATTTTAACTTTTAATCTTCCTAATGTTGCCATAAATTGGTGTTTCAAATCTTAAAGTGTGGAGAAAATGTAGGAGAAAGGGTATTTTCATATGTTTTATACAGAAAGTACATATTTATATGAGCTTTTCCATAATGTAGAGGTTAGGAGTTTGAATATGGAGTCATGAAAGGTGTGTTAGATAGTATTAATAGATAGGCTCAAAATTGGTTCTCTTAATCCATTGAGCTCCTTTCTAGCTTGAGAGAGCCATTTAGGTTTTCAAATGGTACAACCATGAGAGAGAATATCAAGATATGGAAATTTGGGTAGAGGAAGGGGTCTTAGAGAGCTTACATATTTGGGAATTGGTCTTATTTTTTCTCTCTCTCATTTATGATCAATCCTTTACAATTTAAGGCACTCACAATGGCTTCTTCATTCATTCAAACAGCCAATTTTTTTTATTTTTCTCCTCTCCTGAGCATGATGACATAAGAATGGAAGTTTATGGAGCTTATCAAGAGTCTAATCCACCTTCCCATATAATTATAGAACCCCATATCAAATGTGTGAAGTGTATATAGTTGCAGAAAACAAATGAAGGCCAAATCTACAGGTAGGTTGGAGAGGTTGTATAGTTCAGTGGTTGATCCATGGGTATCAAGACTCATTGACATTGTTTGTAGGTCTCATTCATATCCATTTGTTCTTATTAATGTTTATCACAATTAATCAAAGAATATCACATCTTGTAGACCCTTTAAATGTCTTATGAAACTCTTAGGAGTAAAGAACCATTAAAGCCTTATATGCTTAGAAGCTCTAATCTACTTGTGTATGCCATGACAAAAAAAAAAGTTTTAATGATCATGTAAGAATAATGGGACACTTGATTTGACCTCTCTCCATCATCTAAAAATTCAAAATTAGAAATATAAGGACATTTTATTCAACACATTCATAAAATCCTTAGTATGTGAGATGATGATGAATGTCTTTGAAATCTCCAATTATAGCAGTCCTATGAAATAAAGATCTTGAGAAGATAGATTACTTGTTTGGGGGTCTAGCTTAGAATTTAAGAATACTAGTTGAGGTCACCTTGACCATTTCAAGAAACCAATAAAACTATGAAGAGTTTAAGCATGAATAGTTAATACCATTGGAGAGAAGGCAACATTACATTTCCCTTATTAGCAGAAGTTTTGGTAATTTTATATTATTTAAGGTAATATACATTTTCTTGTTCTCATTACTATTCAACTATCTTATGGCCAATTGATTTTTCTCCAAGAAAGGTGTGGACTATGGAGAGTCAATGAGTGTCTTGGAATAACTTTTTCCTCTTAAGTTCAACCTCCTACCTATCATCAATCCATACATAGGGTTAGAAGACCACCTACAGTAGTCATCATGAAGTCACTTAAAAGTATGATAGAAGAGTATATTTATGGATGAGTTGTGAGTAGATGAAGGCTTATGATGTGCTCTAATAAAATTATAAATAATAATTGAATATCATGAAATTGTCTTATGGTATCCACCTTATGTAATATACTTGGAATTATCTCAATCTGTATAATAGGGTTTGGAGCCTTATGATGACTAAGTTTCTTGAAGTGAGATCAAGGTCTAGATTTCAAGAAAAATGAATGGTAAGATGGTTTTAATTTGAGTAGTGAAATTTTAAATTTTATATCATTTCCATCTCACGTCATGTTCCAATCAACCTATTCTTTCATACAAGACTTAAATAAGAACCTACAACCATTCTTGTTTGGCTCACTTATAGGTATGAGATGAATATTATTACTCAAAGGTGGTTTGTGGATGAGTCAAGATTATAAAAAACTTATCAAGGTGAGAGTGACATTAAAAATTCAAATAACACCTACATGGGGAAACTCACCTCTCTCATAGCCAAAAATGCAGGATGCACACCTACAACCAAGTCATGGGATAAGAGAGAGGTAAAGGGTTATCAAGGTAGAAGTTACTTCACTTAGCTATGTAAAGGGTCCTTGATGAATATAAAGTACTTAAATGAAGTATTAAGTGGTGAGTAAGGTATAATTTAACCTACGAAAGGTCCTATCCATACTCATTCCCTCCATTCAAAGTCATAAAGCACAATAAAAAGTGAACTACAGTCTACTTTTATTAAAGAGCTCTCATTTGCAATGAAAGAGAAAGATGACTATTGGTATGTTAAGGGAATGGAGTTCATTTTAATATTATGAATATATGGTTTTAAAAACCATAAACCACTCATATACATTCTTATAAATATGTAATGATCAAGAAATGGCCTAAATCTATTGAAATCTAAGAGAACTTGCACACAATCAGTATATGAAACCACTCTTGGAGGAATTTATGGTTTTTAGGCCTATATATATGGATTTAATCTATAAAATTTAGTAAATATGGTCTTCATTACTGGTTTCAACTTCCTAAAGGTCATACTAGGAGTGGAAACATCCATTATTTTGTCATAGACAGACCTTAGTCTACTAGAAATCATGGATGATACTAGGTGCACAATTGAAGGTGTGAAGATAAGATATATAGATTAAAATTAAATAAAGGGTTTTGAGACATAAAAATGTGATGGTAGTGCCTTAATATTCTTTTTATAATTTATGATAGTTAGGTTTCAATAAAAAATGCCCTTGAGGGCTAGTTGAAGAAAGATAGACCTATAACTAGTCTATACATGCCAACTAAAGACCTTTATTTGTTTTAAGGTTTGTTTGAAGTTGTAGGAACTTTGTAAAAAGGGTTATAAGGTCTATTATTGTTACATAATTATAATAAATTTAGTTTTTATGAGATAATGATCAAACTCAGTCACTAAGGGCTATTCATGTTGGACAACCAAAAAACCCTAGGCAACATATGAATGCATACGAGGCAAAACTAATGGAAAGGATTGACCTAGGGATAGTGTTAACACTGAGAGTATGATTTATAAGTTTTAAACCCATAAAATATGTCATTTAAGGAAATAAATTTTATACCTCTATCTTCCAAACACATATATTGGTAGGGGAACCTACAAGTAATCTTATTAAAGAATGGATCAAGGTTGAGGTTTGAGTATCCAGGGGTAGTTATAGAAAGTTAAAAATAAGTGTAAGGAATATAATATGATGATTTTTAACCCCAAAGTCACCTATAGGTCTCTTATACCTCAAAAACTTAGTTCAAGTCTTCTAGGCTTATAAATTAGTTTTGAGGCCTAGAAGACTCACACCACCATTAAGGCACTCTTAAACTCCCTAAATAAAAATTATACCATGAGGAGGTGTAACAATTTTTTTAAGATTTTATAAAAGTGTTTTTAGGAATAAAATACTAGGGTAAAGGTTGGTTTGGGTCTCAAAGAACTAACTTGAACTACACAGTCTACAAAAGCACCTTAAGCTGCTTATTCAAGAGCTTAGATATTTCACCACATGAGGACTTGGACAAAATTCTCTTACAAAGATTAGAGCACCCCTATTTAATTTAAATTCATGGAGGATTGAATATTTTAGGGTCATAGGTTTTTGAACCATTTATAAGACTATAAGTAATTCTATAAATCATGTAGAGAGCTCATGGTCAACTTCCCTACGCACATATCTTGACACACCTTTTTCATGGGAACCCAAGATTATCAGGAAAGTTGAAGGGGTGTATAGACTAAATATCCATGGAAATAATTTTTGGTTTGGAGGTTCATACTTTATGAACAATCATTAATATGTTGGACTTCCAAAACCCTCCCTAAACCATACTATAGACTAGTCTTGAGAAAAGTGAATATTCTTACACCTAAACACCCATGAATCACCATAAAAACACTTGAATCATGAAGTACACTCAGAGAGGGTCTTGACCATGGTACCATGTTGTATGTATTTATATATACCTATCATAAAATAGTGATTTTTGGGGAAAAAGAGTAGAAAGAGAGGTACAAGGTAGTTTAAGATGATGCCAATCATTAGAGATGTTTGTTTGGCACTTTTTTACCTTATCAAGGCATTGAATCTCCAAGTGCCTCTAAAAATTTCTTCTAATCAACTAGTCTTCAAGAGTGAAGAACAAAGTGACCTAGTCATCTAACTTGAAAATTTTACAAGTATGAATTTTTAAAATATACCTATGTGATATGGTATGTTGATTTAGTATAAAAATAATTTTTTCATAGGTTCTCAAAGTTTCATAAAAGATTTCATAGCCATCAAATGTAAGCAATTAGGTTACTAGGCCTAATTGGCCTTTTAGACCTACTTGATCAACAAAGAGACATAAAATTTGGTGTACATGGATGAAAAGAGAGTTATCATAGATTAACCATGCTACATAACTAACCCTTTAGTAATAATCAAGTCATAATTGATCCTTAAGTGGCATAATTGACCCTTTAAGTGATAATTAATGCATGATTGACCCTCAAGTGGTAGTCAATGTGAAAAATAAAGGCATATAATGCTTAAATATAAGGTTGAATTCATTGATTACATCTTCAACTACCTCATCTCAATACATAAGGAATCATTCAAGAGAACCAAACATGGAGAGATTTCTTGAAGACTATTTGTAACTATTTGCAACTAAATTAATGCTTGATTTAATGATAAATTGATGATATTTTATCTCTCATACTCACCATTATTATTCATCTCTCCTCTTTTTATATATATAGATTACTTATGGCCTTAAAAAGGATTCCTCACCTGGGTAAGAGGAAACTCTGCTAGGTTTTTTACTTGATAGACCTCTTGGATTAATAAATAAACAATTATATCTTATCCATTATTGGCTTATAGTGTGTTTATACTTGTTTATATGTGTATAATTTGTATAAATATTCCCTTAGCATATCCTTATCACACCTATATTCTAATTAGTTGTCTTATGTAGGTTGTGTGAAGTTTCAAAGTTTGGTGATCATGTTTGGAGTGTAATCTAGTTGAAAGTGCCTCAAGAGAAGCCTATCTCCCTACACCTCCAAGTAATAGTCATTCATTAAGACATTAATATGAAACATTATTTCTTAATATTTTTGGAGATAATTATTTAGTTTATTTCTAGTTCATTAGTGTTGTTAGGAGGACAAGATTGAGTAGATGAATCATTTAAGGTGCATCACCATCACTAGTAGAGGTTTTCCCTTTAAGAGTTATCTTTCTAACTCTTTTAACCCCAAAGTCAAAATAGATTTTAGGAAAAGGATTCAAAATTGATATATCATAGGAGCTAGCCTCATAATCTAGAGGTTTGGTCTAGTTATAGGTAACCCACAACCTATAAATCAATCCAATGTTAGTCCAAGTTTGAAGGAGAACTGAACAATATACTTCACAGGGTGCAACTTGGATTACTAATAATTTTGGCACACCCAATGGGATATATTCAATCATTGAAGCATTCACATCATCATCTTGGTATGCAAAAGTAGCTTCAAGCATTTATAAGGTCATCATATCAAGGGTATGAGAAACTCTTGTTCATAAATTCATTTATTTTCATGTGTCTTATGGTGAATGATGGTTACATATGGAGTATAATCCTTTCACAAATCTTCTTATCAACAACCCTATGATCCATCCCCATTCCATTATGATCCATATCCATCACATTATGACCCATAACATCCTTATATTCAACTTGATCAACAATATGAGATCCCTTATCAGGCTTATGATCCTTTTTAATACCAAGGATACCAATCTAGCCCTCCTTGTGAACCTTATTCACCTCCTTGGTATCCTGCTTATCAATCTAATTAGTCATGGCAATCTCATGACATCCCTGATCAGCTTAAAATAAACCTTTATTGTCTATGAAAAACACATGATGAGTATTGGCACACAAAAGAGATATGGATAGGAGATACCTAAGAATGATATTGAGAGAATGAGAGATCATTACAGTAAGCTAAAGAAGAATGGGCATATTTCATAAGTCATGGCCATTCAAAAGTCAATGGTGATATATTAGACATAGTTGGTTTAGTTTCAAATATTGAAGAGAAGTTGGTAGTATATGAGACACAACATGCCCAACCCTACCAGCAACATGTTCCCTCCATTATGCATCAATCCTCAATTGAACTACCTTTTCCCTCTTAATAATGTCAAACATATGTGTGCCACATACCTGAAAATTCCTATCAAACCTTTCCAAAAAATTTTACTTGGAAGTATATCCAAGAGAGACCTAAAAAGGTGGAATAATTATGTCTTCAGGAGGCTAAGTTCTATGTCACATAATGGATTATGTAAGGGCCTTTATCTTCTAGTCAGTAGGGAGAGACCTCTAATGAAATGTTACTTGATTTTGAGGCTCAACTTGATAAACAAGTTGATATTTCAAACCAAATCCTTCATCAGTTAGTCTCATCTAAAAAATCAATCCCATATCAGAAGTAATTTTCTCCATTCATACCCATGGCTGTAATAAGTGCAATGCAAGAGACTCCTAAACCCAAGTTTCTAACTTGGAAACAAATTTAATAGTCAAGGGAGAGAGAAGAGAAGTCAACCATAAACACAAGTGTTAAGGTAGAAAATAAACATGAGAACATTCACCCCCACCCCTCCCTCCTCAATATCCCAAGGCCTTCCCTTCATGGAGGTTTATTCAAGAAAATATGCATCAAAGAGAGGAGGTGATGGTTGTCAAAGTTGAGCAGCCCCATAAACAAAATGAAGAATCCACGGTAATACCTTTGGATTTGTCTCATCTTATTGAGAATTTACAAAGGTCTACCATGCCTCTCCTTTGTGAAATAAATGAATAATATTAATTTGAGGTGATATAAGATGAGAGTGACTTGAGTGAACATGAAGAGGAAATCACCATTGGGACACCCCTTGGCAAAGATAGGCATGATTTAATATTTCATAATGAAAAAGAGGAAGAGTTTGAAGAGATTTTTGAGATGAAAAATGAGTTACAAGTACAAGATGAGATACAAGAGGAAGACACTCCAATTGTACAAGAGGAAGATAGTTCCCAAGAACTCCATGATCATATGGTAGCTAATCATGAAAGCTCATAAGAACTTCCAACAATAGAAAAAGACAAGTACAATATAGCCAATGAAGATGAGGAATAAGTTGAATTTGAGAGCATGATAAATCATAGATACCAAAGGATGATTTTCAGCCTCATGATCATGATCAAGAAAGTGATATTTTAAACTATGATATGCTTGTTCCTACATCTTCTACTATTCAACTTGAAGAAATTCCAATCACACTTGAGCTTGGTGAGAACCAATAAATAGACTTGTTTGATATCATCAATTAAAGTTACTTTTTACTTGAAGGTGATTCATTTCAGGTTTGGAGAAGTAGTCCCATCAAGTAAAAATGAGTTGACTCTCCAAACAAACCATTCCAAGAACTTGTCTTATCATAAAATGAATTGTTTGAGATTTTCAAGTAAGGTTATTAACTCCTCACTCCATTTTTAGATGTCTCTTCACTCTTATAAGGTGGAAATGAACTCAAATGGACTCAAGAAGTCATGAAACAAGATACATCTCTATTAGAATCCAACCTTGCATCCATAACACAAGAGACACTTCAAGTTATCCAAAATGACCATAAACAACTTATGATTGAGGAAGAATTGATATTTTTGATGCAATATAGATAGATATGAGAGTAGTATGATTAGGTGATGGACTCACATGTACAATCCATACACCTAAAAGTGGAATTAGAAGGCCCAACTACTTCCCTAAAAGGCCATAGACATGTTAATGCTCTTAGTTATAAGTGGGAGCTGTCATATAGTGATCAATGCCTAGTTGGAATCAAATTAAGAAGTGGAAATTAGACATCATGGTGCCATAGTGGTAAATTAAGTTTTCCATTTTACCTTGGAGTAAATAGTTTGACCTTAGGTTAGCTATTTTAGTTTGTTGTCTTGTTTTAGTAAGAGGTTAGCATATATAGTAGTTTACTACCTTATTGTTTTGTTTATCTTGTTTATCTATTTTCCTTAGGTTAGGTGTGTTTGCTAATTAGTTTATTTTTGTTCCTTTTGTTGTTTCTATTTATGTCTTATTTTTTGTTTTAGTCATGATGTGTCAAAAATACAAAATCTATTTGGTAGTCTAAGGTAATCATCAATATCATGTTGTTATGTTTCAAAACTATAATTATCATGAAAATTCAAAGGGTTATCTTGATCAATAGGCTAGTTAACCCCTGTGAGTCACCAAAAATGTTAGAAATTTGTCCTACCAATGACAAATGCTAACCCATACAATTGAAAGTTCTTCATGGCACTCACCTAAGCCTTTACATGATGCTACCCTGAGTCATGATGTCTCTTATTTTCTCCTTGAAGTAATTCAACACTCCTAAAGGTATCATTAAGTCTATTTGTGATCACTATATGTCCTATATGTCCTTGATCCTTAGGTGATGTGCTTAACCATCATAATGTTCATTGATTTTCAAGTGAAGGGAGGATGTGTCAGTGTCTTGTCATTGTCATGTTTCCATTTCAATTGGTGTCAAGTATCATCATGATATTTGAGAATGTTTAGAGGTCTTTGACAAAGCAATCAAGTGGTCTTATGATTTAAAGCACCTTGATGGAGATGTATGAGAGGTGACAATTGATAACTCACTATGAATTTATTTGGTATATTTAGTATTTTTAAGTATGGTGGGATATAAGCCTTTAAAGGGGTGATGAACATACATAAAATACTCTTGAATAAGTTTCAAGAAGGTTATATGGTACTTTTCCATGATATTCATTAGAAATAATCTTATGAAAATATGTATATGTGCCACTCTCTACCATTATCACATACTCAAACAACCTCATACATGCTTGAACACTATCATATATCCTTCATATGACTTGAAAATAGATCATGATGCCTTACTAGGCAAGGTAGGGCCTAGGAGTGGTTTAGGTGAAAAATTCATTTAAAGGTCTTACCCCTATAAGCTTACCCTAAGATTCTCATGAGTGATCCAATGCCTCATATGTTGAGTTGTGGAGCTAAAAGCTTCACTAATGAGCTAATGTGGAGGTTGCTAGACTTACATAGTAATCGGCATCAGTTAAAACCAACTGACATCAGTTAGGGGTCAACTGGCATCGGTTAGGGGTCGACTGGCATCAGTCATCTTCATATCAACACCGACTTTTGCATGTTTCCAAAATTGTTATTTTTAGCATAACAGATTTGAGCCTTTGATTTAAGAGGTGGATCTAAGGGTGGCGAATGCATGGCTCATGAACCCTAGTGTTGTAGTATTCTATATAGTAGGGTTAGATCCTCATAGCATGTATAATTCAGTAATTGAGTTGATTGTAATTGATTGAGAGAGAGAAAAATCTTGAGGGAGAATTACTGTACATCTACGAGGTGTGAGGAGAGAGAGATTTATTCATTGTATTTCCTTTTGGAAGAGTTTAATATAGATTGGCTATTTCTTGTATCTTCTATTATTTGTTGTTTCTAATTTCTAGTTACTTATTACTTCTGGTTTCAATTCTGTGTTTAATTGCTTATACAAAATAAATCAATTGTACTCCAAGATCCTAACAACTGGTATCAGAGCATGTTAGTGTTTGTTGATTATAGAATTCACTCACAGGGGTTTTTGATTGAGTGGGAGCAAAGCAATGGTAGAAGAAAGTAAACTAAGAATGGAGAAATTCAATGACAAGAATTATCAATTATAGAGGATGCAGATTGAAGATTATATGTATCAAAAATATCTGTATTTACCATTGGGTGGCGTTTCAAGGAAGCCCACAGATATGGAAGATGAAGAATGGAATGTTCTTGATAGAAAGGCTCTTGGATCTATAAGGTTGAGCTTGGCAGCTTTTGTGTTTTCTAACTTATCACATGTAAAGACAATGGTAGAGTTAATGGATACTTTGGCAAATTTATATGAAAAACCCTCAGCTTAGAATAAGGTATATCCTATGAAGCAGTTATTTAATTTGCAAATGCAAGAAAGTGGATCTATATCTAGTCATCTTAATGATTTTCATATAATAGTAAATCAATTAAAATTAGTCAAAATAGTTTTTGATGATGAAATTAAGGCTCTCTTAATCTTATGCTCTTTACCTGAAAGTTGGCATAGTTTGGTCATGGTAGTTAGTAATACTATATCTGCTTCAAATATCTTAAAAGTTGATGATGTTGTTAGTGTAATCTTGAATGAAGAAATCCATAAGAAAAGCATAGGGGAAACATTAGGTAATGCTTTAAGTGTTGAAATTAGGGGAAGGCAGAGAGAGAAGGGCAAGCAAGGGAAATCAAGGTCAAAGATGGGAAGTAGATCCAAATCTAGAAATGGAAGAATAACCTACTAGAATTGTGGAAAGAAAGGGCATGCAAAGAAAGATTGTTGGTTGAAGAATAACAAAGAAAATCAACATGAAGGTAATAAAGAAGTAAAAGTTGTAGGTATTGTTGCATAGGATGCTCTTATATTTTCTTTGGATAATAAAGTATAATAATGGGTTTTAGATTCTAGTGCCTCTTTCCATGCAACCCCAAATAGAGAATTTTTCAATGATTATGTCCATGGAGATTTTGGAAAATTTTATTTAGGGGATGATGAGCCTTGTAAAATTGTTGACAAAGGAAAAGTGCAGCTGAAATTGCAGAATGGGAACACATGGGTGTTGAAGGATGTCATGCATGTACCCATCCTGAAGAGGAATTTGATTTCTGTAGGAAAGTTGGGTGATGAGGGTTGCATAATAACTCTCACAGCTGAATCTTAGAAAGTTTCCAAGGGTGCACTTGTATTAGCAAAAGGTAAGAGAGTAGGTACAATTTATCTATCTACTTGTATTACTGATTATTCTCCTTCTACTTTATATACTTCAGATGTAGATGCAAAATTGTGGCACTGTAGGCTTGGTCACATGAGTGAGAAGGGAATGAAAGTTATTAAGTTAAAAGGTAAGCTTTTAAATTTAAAAATCATAGATCTAGATTTTTGTGAGCATTATATTTATGGGAAATAGAAGAAAGTGAGGTTTCTCAAAACTAGGTCAACAAATAAGAAGCACAAGTTGGAGCTTGTTCACACAAACGTGTGGGGACCAGCTCAGGTAGCTTCTATTGGAGGATCATAGTATTATGTTTCTTTCATTGATGATGCTACAAGAAAGGTATGGGTTTATTGCATAAAGAGGAAATCTAATGTTTTTGACACACTTAAGAAATGGAAAGCTTTTGTTGAGAATGAAGTAGGTTTGAGATTGAAGTGCCTTAGATCTGATAATGGTGGTGAGTACTGTAGTAATAAATTTGATAGTTACTATTCTATGATTGGAATATGTAGGGAAAGGATGGTTCCAAGGACACCTTAGCAAAATGGAGTTGCTAAAAGGATGAATAGAATAATAATGGAGCGTGCACGAAGTATGAGGTTGCATGCTAATTTGCCCTTATAGTTTTGGGCAGAAGTTGTAGATACTGTAGTTTACCTGATTAATAGAGGACCTTCTACTGCACTAGATGGTGGAATTCTAGAAGAGGCTTGGACAGGTAAAAAGGTAGATCTTTCATTTCTCAGAGTTTTTGGTTCTAAAGCTTTTGTGTACATTGATAAAGAAAATAGAAAGAAACTAGATGCTAAATCTATGTGGTGCACTTTCATTGGTTATAGTTTTGGAGATTTCAGATTCTAGTTGTGGAATTTAGAAACTAACAAAATTATTAGAAGCCATGATGTAGTTTTCAATGAGAAGATGATGTCAGTGATCAGCTCAAGAGGATGAATAATTTTGAGCAGGGCAATCTTGATTTGGAAGAGGTTATGATCCAAAATGAGCTCACGAGTAAAAACATCACTCACAAAAAAATACAGAGACCGACATCAGTCAGGTGGAGATCAACATCGATTAGGTGGAAATCATTGTCGATCAAGTGGAAATCAGCATCGATTAGGTGGAATTGACATTGGTCAAGTGCAGACTAGCATCGATCAGAGATGATCGAGATCGGTCATTGTTAAAAGAAAATTTAGGTGGACAGCAAGCTGTAAATGAGTCTCAAACACCCATAAGGAGCTCTAAAAGGGTAAGTAAACCTCCAATTCATTATTCCCCTTCTTTATACTACTTGTTGCTCATTGATGGTGGAGAACCAGAAAGTTTTGATGAGGCAATGCAGGTAGGATCTAGGAAACAGTGGGAACATGGCATGAATGAGGAAATTGATTCCTTGGAAGAGAACCATACATGGGATTTGGTTGAGTTGCCACCTAGAAAGAAAACACTAAAAAACAAATGGGTATATAGGTTAAAGGAAGGAGAGAATGGACAAATGAGACATAAGGCCAGGTTGGTAGTAAAGGGATTTGCACAGAAACTAGGTAATGATTTTGGTGAAATTTTTTCTCCTGTAGTAAAGATGACTTCTATTCAGACTGTATTGTCTTTAGTTGCTATTAAGGATTTGCATCTTGAGCAGCGTGATGTTAAGATAGCATTTCTTCATGGAGATTTGGATGAAGAGATATATATGGATTAGCCAGAAGGTTTTGAGGTCAAAGGTAAGGAAAAAATTGTGTGTAGGTTGAAGAAAAGCTTATATGGTCTTAAGCAAGCTCCAAGACAATGGTATTTGAGGTTTGACAGGTTTAAGATAGAGCATGGCTTTAGTAAATGTCAATCTGACCATTGTGTTTATTTTAATAAATTGGATAATGGTAGTTATATTATCCTGTTACTGTATGTAGATGATATGCTTGTTGCAGGTTCACACATGCAGGAAATTACTGAGCTTAAGGTAAAATTAGCTCACACATTTGCCATGAAGGATTTAGGAGTAGTAAAGAAAATCCTTGGCATGAGTATTAAGAGAGACAGGAAAAATCATAGTTTGATTTTGTCTCAAGAGGATTATGTGAATAAGGTGTTGGAGAGGTTCAATATGTAGGATGCAAAACCGGTAAGCACACCTATGGTTGGACACTTCAAGTTGAGTAAAGAACAGTATCCTAAATCACATGATGAGGTTGAGTACATGAGTAGAGTTCCATATGCTTCAGCAGTTGGGAGCTTGATGTATGTAATGGTATGTACTAGACCAAATATTGCCCAAGCAGTGGGAGTTGTCAGCAAGTTTATGGCCAATCTAGGAAAGAAACATTGGAAAGTAGTTCAATGGATTCTTAGATATTTGAGAGGGACCAGCAGTAGGCATTTATGCTATGGAGGGTTAAACACTTCTCTACATGGGTATGTAGATTTAGATATGGCAGGTGACTTAGATGGTAGGAGAAGCACCATAGGATATGTGTTCACTATTGGTGGAATGACGGTTAGCTAGATTTCAAAGTTGTTGAAAGTTGTCGCCTTGTCTACTATAGAGGTAGAATACATTGCAGTCACAGAGGCTAGCAAGGAAATGATTTGGATGACTCGATTCATGGAAGAGTTGGGAAAGGAGCAAGAGAGTTGCAAATTGTACAATGATATTCAAAGTGCAATTCATTTAGCAAATAATTTAGCCTTTCATTCAAGAACCAAACATATACAGCTTAGGTACCACTTCATTAGAAAGGTATTAAAGGATGGATAATTGAAGCTAAAAAAGATCCATATGGATAAGAACCCTACTGATATGTTAACAAAGCTGGTAACAAAGGAGAAGTTGAATCTTCATTCAACTTTTGTTGGTCTTCAAGATTGAACTTGAAGAGGGAGAAACAAGCCAGAGATGTTTAGAGGATGTTATTGTACAGGCACAGGTGCAGCTATTTATCTCCAAGTGGGAGATTGTTGAGTTGTGGAGCTAAAAGCTTCACTAATGAGCTAATGTGGAGGTTTTTGGGCTTACATAGTAATTGGCATCAGTCAGAACCAACTGACATCAGTTAGGGGTTGATCGGCATTGGTTAGGGGTCAATTGGCATTGGTCATCTTCAGATCGACACCGACTTTTGCACATTTCCAAAATTGTTATTTTTAACAGAATAGATTTGAGCCTTTGATTTAAGAGGTGGATCTAATGGTGGTGAATGCATGGCTCATGAACCCTAGTGTTTTAGTATTCTATATAGTAGGGTTAGATCCTCATAGCATGTACAATTTAGTAATTGAGTTGATTGTAATTGATTGAGAGAGAGAGAGAGAACTCTTGAGGGAGAATTACTTTACATCTGCAAGGTGTGAGGAGAGAGAGATTTCTTCATTGTATTTCCTTTTGAAAGAGTTTAATACATATTGGTTGTTTCTTGTATCTCCTATTATTTGTTGTTTCTAATTTCTAGTTACTTATTACTTCTAGTTTCAATTCTGTGTTTAGTTGCTTATACAAAAGTAATCAATCGTACTCTAAGATCCTAACATCATATACATGCTCAGTCAACCTTACATGCACTCATTCATGTGTGAATTCATATCACCAAGCCATCATTCTCTTTAATGTAGAAGACTAGGCATTATATGCACATACCTTCTCAATACACTACTAGGCTCAAGCACTTGACCACTTTGACAAGGACCTTATATGATAACCTTCACATCACTTATGTAATAATAAGAACATATACCAATAATTACTTACACTCTTAGAACCACTACAACACTGATCAGTATTCTATCTCATAGCTACACTCTTCAATGACCTTATGAAGACCTTCTCAATAACCTTTGATAGTAATGACAATATAAATGCCAAACCTCAATAATAGGAACAATGCTCAACCATCTCCCCTTTTGTTATTGATGGCAAAACACACTGTAAATTGATCATTCTTATCTACCCATTTTGGTCTTTCTCCCCCTTTGACATAAATGATAAGGTGATGTCTATAACTCTTTAGATCACACTATCTTTAACCAAAATACTCCACACACAAGATTATGAGTTTATGAGACACAATACAATCATGGTCCCCCTATCTCCATGCATACCTTCTTGGAACAACTTACCTATTCTTGGAGCTAATAAACCTGATTAGTTCCTCCTATTTACTTGTATTATTTAATTATTCCTAAGGGTAGTAATTATACCTAATTCATGTCTTAGGTGTTCAAACGTTCCCTTTGGAAGTGGGTTGGTTAAAATGTAGAAATTTTATTGTCATAATAGATAGGTCTAAGACCATCATACTCCACCTTGTAGTCTTTTAAGGTTTATCTCATCTATAGGATCTGAGTGCGACATGAATCAACTATAATGTACTCAGTCACACAAGTGGACAATCCTACTAATTTTTGCGTATTTCTTATCTATGAATCTAGGCACCCACCTAAGAAGAAGGCTCTTCTATTGGTACATTTTCTATCATCTAGACTTCTTTCCCATTCTACATCTGTATAGGCTATCAAATTGAACTCCTTACTCATTGGATACCATAAACCATAATCCATATTCCCCTTGAGATACTTGAGTATAATTTTGACTTCTTGTAGATGATTTTACTTTAGATCTACTTGAAACCTTCCCACAAGACCTACTAGTTATATGATGTAAGGTCTATAGGTAGTGGTGTATAGAAAACTTTCAATCATTAAGCTATATGATGTTGAATTGACCTTTGGAGACTCATCTTCCTTGCTCAAACTACATCTTATGATCATAGGTGTATTAACTACCTTAAAATATTCCATCTCAAACTTCTTAAACATCTCTCTTATGTACTTGGCTTATGAAATGAATATACCTTTTTTAGATTAAGTGATTTACAACCAAAGAAATAATGATAGTTCTACTAGCATTGACATCTCAAACTCTTTCTTCATCACCTTTGAAAAGACCTTGGTCATGTTCTCATTATTTCCAAAAAATATGATGTCATACACATGGATAACTAATATTAATTGATGGTCATCTTCTGACTTTATGTATATATTACTATTTATAACTCCTCTTTTAAATCTTTGATCCTATGGATACCTATACAACGTGGCATACTAAGCTATAAGAGATTTATTTAGACCATAAAGAGCCTTTTTTAATCTATAAACATAGTCCTTATCATCTGATAGTGATAATCTCATAGGTTTCTATAAGTAAACCTCATCTTCTAAATACCCATTTAAAAATGCAAATTTGACATCCATATGATATACCTTAAACCCTTTGAATCCCACAATTGTTAGAAATAATTTAATGGCCTCCAATCTTGCTACTAGTGCAAAGGTCTCCTCAGATTCTACCCTTTCAACTTGTGCATATCCCTTGTATACCAATAAATCCTTGTTCCTTATGACTTCTCAATCTTCATTCAACTTATTTTTAAACACCCAGTTTGTGCCAATAACATTCTTATTTTTATGTCTAAGAACTAGTTCCCAAGTTTCATTCTTCTCTATTTGGTTTAAGTCCATATTCATAACACCTATCCAAAATTTATATTTATTTTATTTTATAAGATTATTAGGTTCAATATTAGATAATATAACAACATTCTCTTGATTTATATTTCTTACCAGTCTTCTCCTTATTTGCATACTTACATTCTTGTTTCCAGTTATTTGAGATTCAAGATGATCTATTTGAATCTACCTTGAGAGGCCTTTTGAGTCCTGTCTCTCCTGAACTTTTTCTTCTTCCTTGTCAACCTCTATAGTCTCTTCATTATTA
The DNA here is from genome assembly GCA_037957365.1 of Torreya grandis. Classification (NCBI taxonomy): domain Eukaryota; kingdom Viridiplantae; phylum Streptophyta; class Pinopsida; order Cupressales; family Taxaceae; genus Torreya; species Torreya grandis. The sequence goes on along the minus strand of JARHVA010010707.1, from coordinate 110,667 downwards.
ATGGATAAATTTTATAAAGTATCCTTTCACTATGAGTGTGATTTATTTGTCTCATCAATCTTCACATTATTACTTTCCACTATATTCTATAACCTCTTGTTATAACATATATAGGCTAAGCTCATTGATGAGTATCTTAAGAATATACCTTCATCAAATCTAGAATCAAACTTTCCAAAGTCTTCATCATCTCTTTTGATGAAACATTTTCTCCCAAACACTCTAAAGTGTTCCACATTAGCAGGTCTACCTTTCCATAGTTCATAAGGAGACTTTTTGCCATTAGCCCCTATCTATCCTATATTCAAAATGTAGACTACAATGATTACTTCCTCTCTTCAATATCCATAATATAGTATAGACTCATTTAGCATAGTTCTAGCCATCTCTTGAATTGTCCTATTATTTCTTTCCACAACCCCATTCTGCTAAGGTGTCTTGGTTCTTAAAATATATCTCTTTATTCCATGAAGCTCATAGAATTCATAAAACTCATTGGACCAAAATTATTCTCCTCTATCAAATCAAATACACTTGATCTTCTCATTATTCTCATTATTAACAAGAGCCTTGAATGCCTTGAACTTTCTAAGAGATTCTAACTTTTATTTCAAGAATGCTACCCAAGTCATTCTTGTGTAGTCATCTATGAGTAACATGAAGTATGTATCTCCTTGAATTATTTGAATTCTTATAGGCCCACAGAGATCAATGTGTATTAACTCCAAGGGTATTTTAGTAGAGTACTCCTTGGACTTGAACCTTCTTCTAGTCTGAATACCATGTTGAGATGCCTTGTAAAGTATGTTTCTAGGTTTGGTGATCTTAGGCATGATCTTCACAGACTTCTTAGTGCTTATTTTGACTAGATTATCAAAGTTTAGGTGACCTAAAGTTTTATACCTTAACCAACTTTCATCCATCTTTATCATAAATAATCTCTCCTTATTGATCTCATTCAAGACATATATATTTTTATTAAACCTCTAATCATTGGCAATTAGCCTTCCTAATTTAGCTCTCTTTATCTCATATCCTCTATCATGAAAGGTTAGTGTGTGTCCTTGATTGCACATTTCACTTACACTTAGAAAGTTATATTTCAAACCTTCCACATAAAACACATTTTGTGTCTTGGTCTTTCCATTGTCTTAAATCAAGATAACCTTACCAACTATATTGGCAGTTATATTGTATCCAAACCTCACTATTCCTACAACATTCTTCTTCAATGATATGATATTATTTTTGTCTCCTGTCATCTGGATTGGGCAACCACTATCTATATACCATTTCATGCATTCATATTGAATGTGAAAGATAGTCTAAGCTAGCATATAATCCAATTTATTCTTTTAGTCTTCCTTAGAAAATAGTCCATCTTGACTCTTGGTATCAATATGATCAGTCCTAACTTGGTTTGGCTTCCACACCAATGTTTGACCCTTCTCATGCACTCTAGGAGCTTCATATATCTTGTTGAATCTTGAGGGCCCTCTAAATATATTATAATATAATATTTAAATATGTCCCATATTATGAAAACTATAGAAAATAGCATTTTTATACTTACCTATTGACTTATCGCTCCTTTTCCCTTGGTCCCATGATAAATTATATCTTATTCTATTGGGCTGCCTAATTGGTATTTTCATGTTGGTACTCTTGAATTATTTTGAATTCTCATGTTCTTTCTCAAACTTTCTCATATTGTATATTAGTTTCTCATGCTTAACATTCAATTAATTTAGCTCTATCTTCAACTAGTTATATTCCACTTCTTTTGATCTAAACCTTGTATTGACACCTTCTAACTGATTCTTGAGATCATTGATAGTATTTTTTTTTTCTTCAAATAATCAAGGTCAATTATGATATTAGATTCAAGGTCTACTTATGTTTCTCGATATTCATTTTCATATTATATTTCTTCATCTACTTATGTTTCTCCTTTTTCATTTTCATATTATATATCTTCATCATACATGTTATCTTCTTTCTTTTGATCACTAGGCATCTTTAAGATCACCTTTAAACTATTAAAACTTGATTCAAAGGACCATTCTCTAATACCAATTGTTAAAATCATAATGACTATGGGGGTGAATCAGTCTTCAAAAAAATTTAAGACTTTACTTTATCATTCATTAACCATCAAATCAATATAGTGAACTAGAAACACATCAAGAATCATTTATATGAGCATGAGACAAAAGCATAACACAGAATAATTATTTGAGTGGAAAACCCACTGATATATGCAAATGGAATATATTCCTATAAGTAAAAAACAAATTTTAGTGAGTACCAACTTCACATGGATAAACAACCCCAACTAGACAAGCACCCACTTGACTAGGCTTTAGTAAGCATCCACTTGCAAGGAGGCACTAACCCCCTATATGACTCAACACCAACCCCCTATATTAATCAGAACCAACTCATCCACATAATTTCATTGATTACCTTTAGAACACTTTATTTCTCAACCAAATAATGATGACCACCAATTAATCTCTTCAAACTCTTATCCCTCTCAAAATTGCCTTCTAGACCTCTTCTCTTAATTAGGTCTCTTCAAGACTAATTAGGTCATATAAAATTGATCTTCATCTATAGTAACCCTATTATATCTTAATTATATTTTATATATAACAATAAAATTGTATAAAATACCTCATTTAGATCCTCAAAGTGTTGTTTCCTTCACTTTCACTTGCAATCTTACTAACTAACAAATTAGGCCTTATTCTTATACAATCATCTAGCTCACACACCTCTTGGTTGGACACACAAACTTATGCACTTGTATTAATGATAATTAAGTCTTATAACATGTTTAATACATTAATAAATAACTAAAATAGGTTTTTCACAACATAAAATACCAAAACATCTTTTAGGCCTTAAGGAAACCTAATTCAATTAGGCCTTCACTAGAGCACATTACCCTTTGATCTCCTTGGAATAATTTAAAACTTCACATACAATATGAATACTTCATATAAAAATAAAGTAGACCCATAATAATATAATCTTAGATCCATGACACTTTTTATCCCCAACCACTACTTTAAACACACCATTAATACTATTTACATTAAGCCTTCACACACACACACACACACACACACACACACACACACACACACACACACACACACACACACACACACACACACACACACACACACACATAAAGGTCTATTTTGAACAACTGAAGATAACACATTATTTAGTCACATAGATATGAAAATAAGTCACATATAAAAAACCTAAAATACAATAAAAAGTTAACCAATTAAATTATACTTTATTACATAGGGTAAAAGGACTAAAAAACACTTTTGCAACTTGCTCACTCAGAATTACCAGTTTTCCTCAAAGACCAGCCATGGTGACTTAGACCTCCAACACCTATATAAAAATTTTAAATGACTTATTATGCATGTATATGATCCTATTATATAATTATACCATTATAATATATAAATATAATATGGTAAAATTAAAATATTAGTCTTGCAAACCAATCTCATAACTTTATATCTCACTATCTCAGTTGAACCGGATAGGTCAACTTGTGAGAAATTTTTTAACTATAATAATTGACCTCAAAAACTTATAAAAAACATAAAAATTTGTTAAAAATATTTAAAAACATCCTTATGCACTTGGTTTCATCACTCTATCATGGTAACACATTCCTAATCTTCTTCTCACTACTACTTGGGTTTTTCACTAGTTTCACCATTAGGCCTATTAGCGATTTCCTAACTTAGATGACCAATTTATCACACTTTAAAACTATAAAAATTAAAAAATAACCAATTTCATTAACTATGATTCTCAATAGTCAACCTTCATCAATTATAAAACTTTATCCAGAGTAACTCTTGATTGCTATAATAAATTCTTCACATATAAGCTTGTATCTATGCATTTTCTCTCTCATCTGACTAACCACCACCATCTATAGGTACTTGTGAGAGTTTAATATAGCCTAAAATAGCTTACATAATCATAAAAATCCATTATGGTCACTTTTGATTAACATATTCAACATTAGATCCTTATTAGGGTTCTAAGAGGGTTTAAAGCTATTTTCATTCTTAACAATCATTCATAAAGCATAGACATTCAATCCAAAAAAAATTCATGAAATTTTGAGATAGGATGAATCACCATATACCATAAGTATCTTATATTCCCATGAAATTTTTTGATGAGATAATTAACACAATAAAAACCTTCTCGAGTAGAGAACCCTTCATTTTGCGCACTTGATAGACCTTAGAACACATTTTCATGTCTTATTATTCAAACTTTGACCTAAAAATTTCTTGAAAATTATTAAAATAACTTGAATCACATTTTTAAATGCTCCCCTACTCAATATTTCATTGAAATTTGATCCTGATTCCGCATTAGGCCACACTCTCTCTCTTTGCTCACTTAGACCTTAACCTATAAACCACATTAGGCCTTAAAACTGACCTTCATGCCTCTTTACATGCACTCTCCACCATTATAACATACTAAATCCACCTCATACATTATTTAAAATTTTCATACATCCTTTATATTCCTTGATGATAGATCATGATGCCTCATTAGGCCAGGCATAGTCTAGGAGTGGTTTAGGTGAAGACTTGGTTTGAAGGTCTTACCCCTATAGGATTACCCTAAGACTCTCACAAGTGATACAATTATTCATATACATGATAAATAAACCTCATACAACCAATCATTCCTATGTGTATTCATCTCACCAAGACATCATGTTCATTCATGCACAAGATGAGGCATACTATGTATATCCCTTCTCAAGATACTACTAGGCTTAAGTACTTGACCACTTTGACAACAAGTATCTTACATGTTTCCCTTAAAATCACTAATTAAGTCATAATAACATATAAAAATAATACATTACACTCTTATAATCACTAAAAAACTAATTAGTATTCTCTCTTGTAGCTACACTCTTCAATGATGTTATGAAGACCTTGTCAAGAACCTTTGACATCAATGGCAATATCAATTCCAAACCTGAACAATAGGAAAAATGCTCAACAATCTCCCCCTTTGTCATTAATTTAAAAACACACTGTAAACTGATCATTCTTATCTCTCCATTATGGTCTTTCTCCCCCTTTGACATAAATGATAAAGTGATATTTGTAACTCCTTGAATCACACTCTTTATGACCAAAATAGTCAACACACAAGACTATGAGTTTATGAGAATGATACAAACATGCTCCTCCTATCTCCATTAATAATCTCATATAAAAACTCACTTGTTCATGGAGATAATGAACCTAATTATCTCCCCCTAAGTACTTATTTTCTTCAATGATTGTTAGGGGTAGGAATTACACCCAATTCCTGTCTTAGGTGTTCAATTGTTACCTATAGAAGTCATTTGGTCAAAATGTCTATAATATGATCCTATGTAGAAACACATTCAATTATAATTTTTTTTAACTTACCTAATCTATTATAAAATGATACACAATGGTAATGTGCTTAGTCCTTGAGTGCATGATAGGGTTATTTGAGATGAGTATAACACTTATATTGTCACAACAGATAAGACTACGACCATCACACTCCACCTTTTAGTCTTTTAGGGTCTATCTCATCCATAGGGCTTGAGTGAAACATGAAGTTTCTACAATGTACGTAGACTCAAAAGTGGATAAAGATATTTATGGTTATTTCTTGTTTATCCATGAAACTAGGCATCCACCTAAAAATAAGGTTCCTTCACTGGGACTTTTTCTATCATCTAGACTTCCTTCCCAATCTACATCTATATAGGCTATCAAATTAAAATCATTTCTCCTTGGAGACCATAACCTATAATCCATAGTCCCCTTGAGATACTTGAGTATCAATTTGACTACTTATAGATTATTTTCCTTTGGATCTATTTTAAACTTGCCCATAAGACCTATTGCTTGCATGATGTCAGGTCTAGAGGTAGTGGTGTATAGTAAACTTCCAATAATTGACCTATATGATTTATAATTAACCTTTGGAGACTAATCTTCCTTATCAAATTATACCTTGTGGTCATAGGTGTACTAATTTCCTTACAATATTCCATATCAAACTTCTTCAACATCTTTCTTAAGTACTTGGCTTGTTAAATGAATATAACTTTTTTAGATTGAGTGCTTTACAACCAAAGAAATAATGATATTTCTCCCAACATGGTCATCTCAAACTCTTTCTTAATCACCTTTGTAAATCCCTTAGTCATGTTCTCATTGTTTCCACAAAAGATGATATCATCAACATAGAAAAATACTATTAATTGATGGTCATCTTCTAAATTTATGTATAGATTACTATTTGTAACTCCTCTTTTGAATCCTTGATCCAATAGATACCTTTCCAACATAGCATACCAAGCTCTAAGAGATTTATTTAGACCATAAATAACTTTTTCAATCTGAAAACATAGTCTTTGTCATTTGATAGTGAGAATCCCTCAGGTTGCTCTATGTACACCTCCTTTTCCAAATTTAGATTCAAAAAGGTATATTTGGCATCAATATGATATACCTTAAACCCTTTGAATTTTACATGTGATAAAAATAATCTAATAGCTGTCGATCTCGCTATTGGTGCAAAGGTCTCAAATTCTACCCCTTCAACTTGAGCATATCCCTTTCATACAAATCTAGCCTTATTCCTTGTGACTTCTCTATATTCATTCAACTTATTTATAAACACCCATTTTGTGCCAAATTAACATTATTATTTTTAGGCTTAGAAACTAGTTCCCAAGTTTCATTCTTCTCTATTCAGTCTAACTCCTCATTTGTAGCACCTATCCAAAATTTATCTTTGCTTGAATCTATAAGATTATTAGGTTAAATTTTAGATAATAGAGAAACATTCTCTTGATTTAGATTACTTACCAGTCTTCTCCTTATTTTCATACATGTAGTCTTTTTACCAATGATTTGAGACTCATAATGATCTCTTTGAATCTACCTTGAGGGGCCTTCTGAGTCCTAACTCTCCTCAACTTCTTATTCTTCCTCATCAACCTTTATGGTCTCCTCTTCATTATTGAAGTCCAAATTTTTTAAAGTATCATTTGAATATGAGTGTGATATCCTTGTCTCATCAATCTTTACATTGGTTATTTCCCTTATCTTTTGTAACCTCTTTTTATAAAATTTATAGATTGAGCTCATTGATGAGTATCCTAAAGATATACCTTCATTAGATCTAGAATCAAACCTTAAAAAGTATTCATCATCGCTTTTGATGAAACATTTACTCCTAAACACTCTAAAGTATTCCACATTAGCAGGTCTACCTTTCCATAGTTCATAAGGAGTATTTTTTCCATTAGGCATTATCGATCCTCTATTCAAAATGTGGATACAATGCTTACTACCTCTCTCTAATATCCATCAGATAGTATAGACTCATTTAGCATAGTTCTAGACATCTCTTTAACTATCTTATTATTTATTTCCACTACCCCATTCTATTGAGATGTCCTAGCTACTGAGAACTATCTCCTTATTCCATGAACCTCATAGAAGCCATCAAACTCATTAGATCAAAATTATCCTCCTCTATTATATCTTAGATACTTGATCTTCTCATTCTCAACAAGAGCCTTGAATGCCTTGAAAATATTAAGAGCTTATAACTTTTCTTTCAAGAATGTTATCCAAGTCATTCTTTTGTAGTCATCTATGAGTAACATGAAGTAGTCATCTCCTTAAATTATTTGAATTTTTATAGGCCCATAGAGATAAGTGTGTATTAACTTCAAGGGTCTTGTAGTAGAGTACTCCTTGGACTTGAACCTTCTTCTAGTATTCTTACTATTGTAATTTAATGGGGGTTTCAAGTCATTTATTCATGGAATTTAGGTGATTATCTGGTTGTCCAAGTTAGTGATAGACTTATTACAACTAGGCATAAACATGATACATTCCCATAACACTGAACATTTATCACTTGACTACACTGACATCAATTCACATAAGGTGCAAGCCTTATGTACTCACCCAACGCATAGTAGAGAAAAAACTAGGGCTCATATTGGGATACTTGTATCATGGGGAAACTCATTCCTTATGGGACTTGGTCATCCCAATAATGGTTTTGGTAGATTTAATGGTGAAATACATTGGTGGGCTAGGTCTGATGGTCTATAAGTGCAAGCCTATATTGGATGTTATTCTTATCTCAAGTGTGCAAGCCTTTTTTTTACTAAACTTAGTGTCATTTGGTTCTTTGAGGGGATAATGGGATGCTTTAGATCAAGTTCATACTAGGCTCATGCTTTATGCAAGGATAACATCACTAGGCATGGGTTCTTATCTATACTTGGCCATTTATACAAAGTAGGTTGACATCATATTTTACATAGGCATGTCATTAACGATTTGAACCAAAAGTGTTCTTAAACTTAACATTCATATATTAAAACTAACCCATTATAACTATTATAGTTATTTCATAATTTAATAATAAAGTGAAAGACATTCAATTAATAGACACCATGTATTAATGTAACGATTATTTTTCATTACTTAAAGCCTAAAATATAGATCATAGTTCATATTGCATAAAAATGTATATAAGGAAGAGTAAAAGCTTTGCTAAACTAATTATCTGCCCAGAGGCTCACATATGAGTTTGGGCTTACACAAAAAAAGTTGTTATGGCATTATAGATAGTTATAATATTAATGACAATAATTATATCTAGGTTTAATTACACATAGATTCACTACATCCATTCATGTTTCTTTGCTCACTAGTTCAATATTGCTTTTATAAGCTATAGGAGCACCTTCTACCAGGCTTGAGTTGCATATGCCAATTGTCAAGCTAGAGATTTTAGCAATCATTTCACAAACTCCACTACCTTATGCCCTTCATGTTATGATCTCCATGTACTACCACTCCTTAAAGATGCCCAAAAAATCATTGAATTAGTTATCTACCTACCAACTGGCACAGGGTGTGCATTGATTCCTCTAGTTGGCACAAAAGATATCAAAATAAAAATCATCCCAAATGATCACCTCATACCAAGGTGTCTATCAAGTTGGCATAAATCCATACTTAGATGAATTAGGGGCCCAATATTACCCCATATAAAATCTCTAGTCTACCCTTACATTAATCTACTAAAGCCTTAGGTGAAATTATTTTGGGTGCACTCTCCCTCATCTCAACACTAAAGTCATCAAATCCATTGATAGCAAGCTTGATTCATCCATGGTGCTATTTATTTATATGGATGAAGTGTTAAGTGATAACACATTAGTTCTATCTAACTCCTTTCTAGCCTTTCCTTAGCCTTTTTTAACTCCTCTATGTAGGATTAATCCTTTATCATTAGCTTTAGTTTTCAAGGCACATAAGAGTTCTTCCAGGTTTTGATCTTGGTCCTTTACCTCTACACTCAACATGTCAACCCTAGCCATTATTTTTGCATGCTCTACCCTTCTTACAGAGTATACCTATGCCATCAACTCTTCTTTATCCCTATTTGCCTACTTGAGGCATGCATCAATGACTAACACTTGGTTGGAGAACTTCATGAAGATGGCATCAACTGATTCTATGCCTTCTTGTAGTTTTATGAAGAGGTCTTCTACCTCTTTGATCTTGGTAGTTATCTCTTTTTATAACAAAAACCATGGATCTTCTTTTTATTCCTACATTGACTCTAGTTTCTTTATTGGGAGCATCTTCTCTACTAGTACACTTATATTATCAACCTCAAAGAGGTTGGATGTATCAACACTGACCAAAAAGGATGGTTTGGTAACCTCTATCCTCTCAGCTAGTTGTTATAGTTTGAAGATTATGGCCTACACTTATTTTTTGACATCTTTGGTAATTTTATTCCATTTGTATACCCTAACATCATTGATGATGTTAATTTTACATGAATTTATTGGTCATCTAAAAGAGTGCAATCACTGACCTAATTGGGGTCATGGTGCATGGATTTATGAGAAGGGAGTCATGCCCTCCTTCAGGTTTATCCATGCCCAATATGGCCTTATATGACACCTCAAAGTGAGGCTCATCCATGTAGTTGTCAAATGTAAAGGAAAGCTATTAGCATATCCTAGTTGTGGAAACTTTGGGGGCCATATATTCAAACATGTAAAAATATTCATCTATCCACCCCTTTTGTGTCTTCTCTCTAAAGCTCAACTCAGTGCCTTCTTCTACAATGAACAACTCTATTTTTTCTTATTCCTCTTCCTCAGTGATACCACTTTCTTTGGCACTTTCCTCATAGGTTTCTTCTTCTTGATCCTAAAGGGGTTATTCTTCAAACATGTCCCCTTTATCTACTTCTTGTCTCTTGGTTCCAACTTTTCCCTCATCCTATTTATATTAGGTCTCTTTGGTGTTCCTTGTTTGTTGCATTTTCAAGGTACCAACATCACCTTCCCTTTATTCAAGTACCCTTTCACTACTTGGGTGCACCTACTTTGTAGATTAATTTTATTCATTGGTGGGGGTGCTAGTAACCTTCTTTGTTGCTTCCTTAGTTGGTTTCATGCTTGCAACAACCTATTTTTTATTATATTTCCTATCCTTATTTCTTTTGGCCCTCTTTTCTACATCCTTTTTTTCTTGGTCACCTTTTCCTCAACTTCAACTCTATCAATATGCTCCTAAGTCATACTAGCTTCCTTCATGGCCTCTCTTTTCTTCTTTAACATCATTGCCTTAATAATTTCTACTTTACTCATTCCTATCTTCCTCCACATGTTTCTATTTTCCTCAATCTATGGAGGATATGTGGATGGTCCTTTAGATGAGGCACTTGCTAGCTTCTCCACTTATCCAAGTACAATGGTAATGCCACTTTAGAGGGCCTTCTAGACTTTCTCAATATTGGGATCCTCTTCTAATTATTCTTCTTGGATAATATAGACATTTTTACCTTATTCCTCTACCTCTTACTCCATTTCATATGCATGGGATTATTCCACCTCCATTTCTACCAAGGTTATTTTTGGCATTATAACGATCCCTTTGGACTTATTCTTCTCCTTCTAGCTAGAAGAAGCAATCCCTGACATGAAGGTCATACACTTTTTATTTAGGGTGGAAGGAGTTTTTTCTTCACTAGAGGTGATACTTAACCTTAGGTGATCTTTAATTTCTTCAAGTTTTTCTCCCCACTTTTTCTAGGAAGACTTATTCTATGTTACTAGCACTAGTGTTCCTTCTTCACCAATCTAGAAGGGGTGATCTCATCCTTCTTAGGGATAACACCCTTATTCCTTGGCTTCATCTCATATTAAATATGTTCCCATGATGAATTATCTCTAAAGGAGATGGAGTTATGTGTTATTCGAGTAATCCTCCTCATCTTTTGTAGCTTTTATTCATGGGTGCAATACTAGCACCACAACCTACCTTTTTCCAAATCCATAACTTTTAACAGGATGTCTAACTATTACACATTGGGAATAATCATTAATGAATCCATAAAGTACTTAATGGAAAATTCATAAGGGATTTTTACCCATCTTGAATGGTTATTGTCTGTGAGCACCAGACACACTACACAGAAGTGTTGCATGATGGTGAAGGTCACAATTCTAAACATGTTTTGGGGAGGCTCCTTGAAGATGTACCATTCCATCCCAAATGCCTCTATGTAATAGGCACACCAACCCATCAATCATGTCTTATATTTATGAGAGAATGAAGGTGGGTAGGTGAATTCATAATACTTTAATACCAAGGAATATTTGTGTGTCAAGAAGACCCATAGGTTATATTCATCACCATCAGGAACACTTATCTCCTCCATGACTATTACAATCAATATTGACCCCCACCTAAAGGTCTCTCATGCCTTATGAAACTCAAACATGTTATTTACCATCTCCTTAGCCATGAATTTGGCAACATTGAACTTGAACCCTTACGTCATATGGTGAGCAATGCATAAATAGGCCTTGTTGATGTCCATCCATCTCTCAATAGGGCAAATCTTTTAAGCTCATGAGGCATGTTATTTACCTCTTTTGGGGTCCTTTATATATTTTATTAGGAATTTGAATCCTCATTTATATTATCTAAGGAGTTTTATGACCCTCTCTACTTTAACATCATCTCCCATAATTTGGTGGATGTTTGCACTAGAGTCTATGAGCCTAATGATTCTATCGATTAGGTGTGCTAATAACCACATGTGCCTATGTGAAATGTAAAATTGGTCCCTAAAAAAACACAAAAAGAGGAACTACATGAGTTAATTTAGCTACCCAAAACATAGAAACTTATAGAGATAAGTTGTGTCGATGGTCGCATGCCTATCTCGAATGAAGATGTTAAACAATGTTGCACCTACCTCTCTCTTCACCCTATGTCAACCATTCAATATTGTGATAGATCTTATTCATTTCTTGAGGTGTGGTGGTTATATTATTTTAGCTTATATGTGTGCATTAAAGATTCCCAATTTTCCCATATTAAGACATTTAGGGGAAACTACATTTCCCTATATGACATCTTTACAAGTGCCTTAGGGTCAATCACTATGACACTGACCCCTTCCACTAGTTATACCTTCTTCTTTATAATAGCCTAATCCTCTATTATTTTTAACCATTTGGCATCATTATACACCTGTGGTAGACTAGAACTCATCTATTTCTTTCCCATCTTAAATTGGCTAGTGTTAAAGCATGATCTATTGATTTTGTCAAAGCCTCTAATGTTTATTGGCACTTCTCACAATCATGGGTTCTATAACCATAATTTCGTCTCTTGATCTTAATTTTCTATTAATGGTAGCCTCAACATCTTTCAATTTTTATACTATTTGGTTCTTTGATAATTCTCTCTCTTCATCCCTCCAGTTTAATCTCAAATGAAATACAATCTCCTCTCTTATTTAGTCATTCTCATTCGGTGGTCATGGGTGCTCAGGATTTAATTTTGGTAGTGGTTTTCACTTCAGCTCTAGTTTGGCTCTAGTTTTTCTTCTACATGTTTGGTTTAAATTATCTTAAGGTTTCTAACCTAAAATAGTGCACCATGGGCCTCTTTATACTTTAATCTCGGCTACTATCTTATTTTTAGGTGAGTAATGATATGGTGGTGCCTAGATTTCTTAAAATCTACTAAAACCCATAAAATCTAAGAAAATATGACACCACACTCATATTTAATGTGGATATTTGTGCCTTCACCATCACCTTATTAAATTATCTAAATGGTATTTTAGTTAAGTGATAAGTGTTTTCAAATAGTCACTTCCCACCTACCATTGGGTGGACGCCACCTTATCAGGATGATTTTCCTCATGTGCTTCATTCACCTTGGCATGACCTTTGACCTACTTATGGTAACTTGGGTACAACACTTCACACGTGCATGATTCAACCTCCTTGATTCCATCTTATTTTTCCTATTGTAATTACTTTCAAGTGCACTTCCATTCCTTGGTTAATTTATTGCACTTTCATCTCTTGCCTTGGCCTATCCTACCCCATACAAATTCCTTACATTGGTCCTCCAATGCTTCTTTCTCCTCTTTTGATCTCTTACACTAGTCATATTATGTGCCTTATTTCTATTTATTACACATTAACAACCTGTGCATCTCCCTTTATCACTTGGTACTCATATTTGTGCATGTTTGACAAACTCCATGCACCCAAAAACTTAGGTGTTTGGCCTCAAGTGCTTAGAAATCATCTGTGCTTGACTCACTCGACTGGAATTATGTATGTAAGTACCATAATATTTATCTTATGGGCCTAAAATAACCTTGCTTATTCACTCATCATGAACACAATATAAAACATAAGGAAATGTTTGGCTTGTACCAAACTTTATTCTGGTTAACATAACACAACCAAATTATTATCGGGAAGTTAGTGTTCTGATAGTGAAATCACCATCCTATTGCTTATAAGGATTTAGTTAGTTTCCATTAAAATTCCTAGGGAGCATTTCACTTGACAATGTGTGCATCTTACATGCACCTATGTCTAGTATGTTGTGGATGGCATAAGGGCCCATCCACCTAATTTGTAGCTTGTCCTAATGATTGAAGTACTTGGAGTCATAGAGTGGGACCAATGTTAATTCAATAAGTACCTTGAAATTTATATTCCTATCATGACTTAGCTTCTATCATGATTTTTCTATCTATTGGCTCCACCTTGCTTGGGCATAAATCTCATCCAATCACTCCAAGTCCTTTATCTTTGCATTGAAAGATTCTTTGTTATCTAGATAACTAATATATGTAATACACAATGATGGCACCATGAACTCCATTGGTAGGATGGCCTCTATTCCAAGAACTAATTATAATGGTGTAGCCTTGTTTAGGCATTTATAGGTTGTTTGGTCTGACTATAGTACTATTGACATTAGATCATCCCAATATTTATGACCAATGTTTTATATATTTGTGAGGCATGTTATTAATATATTATTAAACACTTCAACTATGTTATTCACTTGTGGAAAATAAGGCATTGTCTTATGGTGTACCGCCATGTATTCAATTAGTAGGATTTGCACACTTTCATTAATGAAGTATGTGCCTCTATTGCTAGTCAAACTAAGTGGGCACCCATAGTGACTTATGATGTTCTCCCATATGAACCTCATGGCAATGGTAATTATGTATTATTTTGTTGGAATTTCCTTTTTCCACTTAGTGAAATAATTAGTAGATGATAAATGTATCTTGCACCTATACACCTTGCTATGGGAGTGATCAACCCAGCAAAATCAATGGCCCATTTTTTAAATGGTGCCTGGGAAAGAATGGGAATGAGGGGAATCTCATACTGATGGTTAGAATTACCTATGAATTGGCATGCATTTTCACACTCTTTTGCATTGTGGAACAAACTTGGACACCATAAGCCTGATTGTAACACCTTGCATGTCCTTGCATCTCTAGTGCAATGGCATCCTACTATCTCTCATGGAACTCACATAAAATGGAGTCCCTTTCATTCTATAAGACACATCAGCACATGAATTCATCTTGGCTTATTTTATACAATTCCCCACTAATTATCTAAAAAGGGGTGGCATGAACTATGAGTTATTTCTTCCCTTTAGTTGTCATAGTCTGGGACACATATCTAGATGTTATAAAAGCAATGATCTCTTCCAAGTCCTCATGGATGTGCTAGATTTTATAGAGTATAAAGTATGGAATATAATCCCCAGTAGGTGCTAACACACCACTAGAGTTGATGCAAGACAAATGGCCTAGGCTTGAGTTCTATTTTCCAAGCTTCACAATAACTAAAAACTAGACTTCCTGAAATAGAACTATCCATATACAAATGTGCCCATGGAAAATGGGATTTTTTATGAGGTACTTAAGTGCCTCATGGTTGGTGAAGAAGATGAATGGGGTTATAAAAAATTATTACCTAAAATATTTTAGGGTGTAGACCATGGCCAGTGCCTCTCACTTGGTGGTGGTATATTTTTGCTTTGCTTGGGTCAATTTCTTGCTTGTGAAGGAGATGGGATGATCCGTCTTGATTTTCTTGGGTTGCCATAGAATGGCACTACTTATAGATCTAGATGCATAGACATGGATTCAAAATAGGGTCATCCAATTAGTAAATTATAATATTAATGTGCTAGCTAACTTGAGCTTTAGGGTTATAAAGGCATCCTTTTGCACTACACCCCAATAGAATGGGTCATCCTTGCATAAGATATCCTCTAGTGGAACCATAATATTTACATAAATCCTTATTAATTTTTTATAATATATGTAATGACCAAAAAAGGAACAAATGTCTTTCTACATGGAATGGTTCTGGAGAAAAATGATTATTATAATACTCATGAGATCAATGAATAAACCATCTTTACAGGTGATGTGCCTTAGTAAGGTGTAAAAAAGTGTTGTAAAGATGCACCTGTTAAGGTTCAAAGATATATATATATATATATATATATATATATAACTAACTAACTAACTATAAACACATCTCAAACATGAGGCACAAGTTATCATAATGGTATTTCATTAGCCCATACATAGTTCAATCATCTAGGTTTACTTAGAGGAACTTGTGAATAAATTCCTTAAACACAGTGATTACCACTCTAGATAATATGATAGGCACATTATCAAGTCCAAAGGGCATCACATTGTATGTAAATAACCCCATTTAATCACAAAATTTATTTTAGGCTTATCTTCCTCCTCATTCTGGACTTGATGGTATCTTGAGAACCTATCAATGAAAGTATATATTTCATAGCCTATGAAACCATCCAAGAGTTCATCGATAAATGAAGTCAAGAAGGGGTCAATGATATAAGTGGAATTTAATAGTCTATAATCAATGTAAATATAGATGTACCCATCTTTATTAATGATAATAACCATGGGGCTCACCCATTATAAATCTTGCACTAGGTATATCACTCTTGTGGTTAACATACTATCAATTTCCTTTTTGACCTTGGCACAGAGATTAGGATCTATTATATAGTGGTGTTTCTTGATAGGTTGTGTGATATCCACCAAATTTATGCTCATCTTCCCAATGTATGGGTGGGTACCCTTCATGTCTTGGTAATTATAAGGGAAAAAGTATTGGAACTCCTTTAGGAGATCCATAATTCATGCCAGCTCCACATCAGACCAATATGCACCTAGAGTAACCACCTTTGGTTCCCCTTCTAAGCTAATGTCTACTTCAGTATTTTTGAGTGGCATGTGGTAGGGATCATTCCTCTCCTAATTTGAGTCCTTGACTTGCCTACTTCCCTCAGTTGTTTCTATGTGAAGATGAGTACGATATTTTTTGACTTAGCACATGAGATTCTTTTTGCCTATTAAGGATGTCTAGTTATGCACCTTACAGATATCAATGTCTTCATCACTCAAGTCACTATTGAGTACTTTCTCCTAAAATAAAGTTAGGAGTGTCAATAATTTCTCCCCAAATATATATTTTAGGTACTCCTCTAGGATCTAAGTGTCTTCCAAAAATACCCTTCAAATTACTTGTAATTGTTTGATTAATTATAGGTTATGTGA
This sequence comes from Torreya grandis, assembly GCA_037957365.1. NCBI lineage: Eukaryota > Viridiplantae > Streptophyta > Pinopsida > Cupressales > Taxaceae > Torreya > Torreya grandis. The sequence goes on along the minus strand of JARHVA010010707.1, from coordinate 93,588 downwards.
GGAAAAGGATAAGGTGTCTACAAACTTCTCCTTTAAGACATACTAACTGGCTATCTCGAGGCATGTTTTGTTGACAATATACCATGCACGTGCCTATGTCTTCAAGGTTATATATAAGGTGTGTACCCATAAGTTCTTTGGGATAGCTATGTCATAGTCAGTTCATGTTTCTTTACATAAGTTCACATGCACTATTGGGTTTGAATCACCAAAGTATGTAGAAATGTCTAGGTCCTCATTGATTTTCTTGAATTTGGTGTAGATGGATGCTTTTAAATCTTTCCAAGTTGGTAATTTAGGCCTTTACTCTTCCCACTAATGAATGATGGTGCTCCTCAAAGTATACACTAGTGTGTCCATCTTGTCTACCTCCTTTGGGATACATGACTCAAGGTTGCATACATATTCTTCCATAGGATTACTCCCCTCATATATTGGGAGTGTGTCAAGTTTACCTTAACTCAAGTGAAACTCTCTATTTCCCCTTATTTCTATTGAAAGGGACCCATTTCATCAAAGTATGATCAATCTAGACCTAACCAGTTTTCATAGGTTTTAGTTCCTTCACACTCACTAAATAACACCTTCAACTAGTCATCTCATAAGCTTATTTTACCCATTAGTCACAAGAAACATTGGTGGTGTCTAAGGTCAACTGTCCATCTTCCCAAAAATGCCTCCTTAGTCATTAGGGTTATGCGTCTTGGTGCCTTGCACCATGATGTTGTAGATATGGTTGATCTCATACTCAAGATCAAAAATTTCTACATAGGGGGTCCTTGGTCACTTTATAAGGGGATCACTATCCTCTCTTTACCATTTTAAAATGTCATATAGTGCTTATTGAATTACATATCTACGTTATTCACACAACATTGTGGCCTTTCTAGGAGCACTAGATAATTATCTTGTTTATCCAACTCGACCAATTTGAACTCAACATGGAACTCAATGCCCATGATATCTATAATGGCACTTTTTAAAAATTTAATTGGTTGCATCCTATATTTGTTATCCATGAAAATCACATAAGGGAAAGGCCTCAAGACTAGCCTACCAATCTTCTCATATACATTATTTGTCAAGATATTGACTTCAATGACTGTGTCCATGAGGACCTCACATTAAGACCATCCATCAATGGTGGCATTCACCAGGATTTCTTGATTGTACTCCACATTTTGTGTATGCTTGATTTCTCATGCCCTTTATTTGCATGGCATAAAAACTTTAACTAGATTCTGCCCTACATACTCTAAAAGTAAGTTATTGAATAGTGGAAGCATCCCTTCTATCTATAGGAGGCATAATATATCTTTTAGCTCTTGTAACTTAGCCTCTTGACCATATTACTTCTTGTGAGAGGTGGAAAATTATGCTTCTAAATATTGTACTAGTTGGATCCCCCCTTACAGGTTTTGAATCACACTCATAGCCTGCTAAAATATATATTTTTGGCATGTAGGGTCTAGGTAAGGCATAGCTTTAGGTTCAAGCCACATTATACACTTAGTGTGGATATATTCCCCATATTCTAGGCACAACATTGGTATTATCATAACTGGCATCTTAGTGGTGAATCTACTATGAAAAGTTGCTTGCACTTTGATTGGCTCCATATAGGTTAGTTGTGCCTTTAGAGTCCACTTATCCATTTTTAGCTCATGCATGATCATTCTTGTGCCCTTTTCTACACCATACCTAGCTTGGGTTAATTTTTTATACAAGGTAGGGCATTATTCAACCTTATGTGTTCTTTGATAATAACCACATGTTGGATGTGTAGGGAATTCATGTTGATAATGCTCTATCAAGACACACTTGTAACATGAACATAGCAAATATCTTCCTCCACCACATCCTCCACCTCACCTTTTGGCACCTCTTTACATCCCATATCCTAAATTCTTATATCCATAGCCTTCATTACCTTTATTAGATTTCCATGTTCTCATGAATCTCATCAATCACTCAACAATCAATTTTGGTATGAGTGTAAGTGTCACATAACTAATAATAGATGGTTTTGTTAACTTGACTAGTGAATTGTAACAAAGGGTAGTTATGATAATCATGTGCCTCATAACAAACCTCAACTTAAAATTAATGTACACACATTCCTTTGATGGCAATTATTCCTATTATGGCCTTCTATTTTGTAATTAGTGCACCATAACCCACTTCAAGCATATTATGATGAACTAGTGTAAGATTTTAGAGTTGGATAGCCATGAATGCAATCTACACCTCCATTAATGGGTTGATTTTAGTATGAGTGATTTTAACTACCTTATCTCTAAGCGTGACTTTAATCTCTTTACGAGGGTTTGTGAACATATTTAGAGAAAATGATCTTCTAGATATTAATAGAAATCCTAAAATGAATCATTATGCATGATAAGAGGGGTGAGTGTAATAAAGAAGCTTGGAAAATAGAGTCTTAAACCTTGCATCATACAATCGCATGCTCTTTGAAAGTCCTTGGTTAATCTCCTTGAGTATAGTGATGCTTTGTTATTCAAACTCTAGTTTGTCAAATTATTTTAAGAATGCTTCCTTCAAGGTGTCATAGTTAAGCATAGCCTATTTAAGTTCAAATTTTTTATACCAGGTATAGGCATAATCAAGTAGAGTTATCATGAACTGGGTTGCCTTACACTTTGACTAGGTTATGCCCCAAGCATGTCATTATAGTTCACACTTTAGCACATACTCTATGGCATTCTCTATGCCATGATACTTTATCAAGTGCATGACCATATTGTAATAAATATATGTCAAGGGGAAGCTAGCATTTAAGGTACTTATTCCCCTAATACTTGTCTTATTAGTGGCCCTCTAATACCTCTAGCCAGTGGGTTAGGCACTAGTCTTACTATTATTACTGTCACCATAGATGATGATGGCATTATACTACTAACTTATCATACCAAGACACTTTTTCTAGGAAGTTTCCCAATCTATGAATCTAACATTGGTTGATTTGGTATGTTTGTGCTTTCTTTATGTTTTGGCAAACTAGCACCCAATGGTCTAGAGGTATCCTCACTCAACTCCTCATAAGGACAAAATTGTTTAAGTATAAAATTATACTCTAAATTTGTAAAATGTTCAAATTTTATGTGGATAAAAGGGTCAGTTATCACTCTTATTTATTCACATGGGGGATCCAGTGCATGAGCTTATACCATAGGTTTAAATGGGGTAGGTACTTCTAGTGCATCATTAGTGGTTAAATTCTATAGGAACTTGGAGCATTCTACACCTATCAATTATTGTCTATGGATTCAATGTTTCTCTCTTTATAGCAGTGTTGCAATTCAAGAGATCCTTCCCCATGCCCTTCTTACTCTCTACAAGTTCTCTCAATACTTTTAGGTTATATATTTTCCATCAGCCTGTGCCTTCTCTTGTTATAAGTGTATCTCTTGAGCTCTCACGTGTCAATATGCTCATCCCCTTCCATTAAACTTCACCTACACTATTAGAGAGTTTTAAATGATGTCATGATGATGTCATAAATGTGTCCAAGTGAGTGGATGAAGATATTTGATAGTCTATGTGACAATGACAAAGTGTGTAATGTGTTTGTTCTAGTATGCTTGAAGTATGATTGTTTGATCTTCAATTTTGGCATGGTTAGAGATGTTCAAGGGTGAGTATGGTGATTTGAGGATGTGAAATAGGTCCTTAAGATATTTTAATTTATTTTATTGCTTATATGTGTGTGTAATTCATCTTGTTTTCCATAGTTTTCATCTAGACACTTTAGGTCTAGTGGCATAAAATATGAGTAGGTAGTTTGATGGCATAACCATTACCACATGTGGATGAGTTAGGGGGAGTTGGTCATATGGTAATGATCACATTAGTTCCTAGTTGATATGTACTAAATAATAGGTTATGTGCCTAAGCATAGTCAAAGAAATGCAAGTGCAAAGTTGGGATCCCAGGTAGTTTGACATTATTTTCTCATACTTATCCAAATTTGCATGAGGCAAGAAAGAGCTGAGTAAGTAGTTTGATGGTGGCATATATTGTATGTGTGGATTTTTTAGGAGAAGGACATTATATGGGTTTGTTTAGTTTTGTGCCTAGTTTATTTTTGCTAAGTTTTAGGTCAATCGCTAAATCACATCAAAAGATATGCATGAGCAAAGTTGGCTTTCTAGGTAGGTTTGACATAGTTGGCTCTGTGGTAGAAAAATTTGAGTGAGAAAATTAATGGAATTATATCTCACACACACAAAATTTTAAATAGTAGTTTGTTACATGGTTGTATTCCCAATATATTGAGGAAAAATATATATTTGTGCAAAGTTGGTTTTCCAAGCATATTGCAGTTGGTCCCCATACTTAGTCAATTTGCATGATGTTAAAGATCTAGACATAGAAGAGATATAATGGTTCATGGGATTTAATACATAAAAATACAATAGTAAACATAGATTCAAATGGGTCAATATGACAACTATTTATCAAAGGTAAAAATCAAGCAAGTCTCAAGGAAATCGACAAAGCATGTTTTCTCTAAGATGTCAGGAAGTAAAAAGATGGCAAGAAGTGCTCATTATTAACATAAAGTAGAGATAAATATCAAGCCTATTCAAAATATCAATGGTGATTAGGTTTTAATATTGATAGAGATAAATGGTAAATTTTAAATTCAATAGGTTAAAGTGATAGTTGTCTAGCATGATTAAAGTGAGGAAAATCTTGAAGAGATTGATGGAGCATATGAGGTCAAAGTTCCTGGAATGCACGAGATGAGGTCAAAGTGACAAAGGTTTAAAATTTTTAAAGGTCTAAGGATATTTATGGTGCATTTTAAATTTGATCAATAAGTATATGAGATGATTTCAAAGTGTCTAAAGTTTAACTGTGACCATTGCCATTTGAATTTGCTAAGGGAAAACCAATGCTCAATAGTTCATCCATAAATTTTGATCAAAGATGAGTTTACTCATGGTGTAAAAATAAAAGTGGTATAGGAATTCAAGGCACATATTTAAATATGGATTTAAATATCTTAACATGATTACAATCATAGTTATGAAGGTTTAAAGTTGACTATGTGTTCATGTGCAAGTGACCTGAAAAGGGCATTTGAGCTCATTCTGATGTTGTTTCAATATATAATGATGAATTAGATATTGGGGAGTATTTTATACTCCATGAGGACCATATATGTTCATTATAAATTTTTTAATAATCATTTATAGTATGAAAAAAGGTTTAGAAGCTGACTATGTATTCGTTCATGGTAACTATATGTACAAAATGTTGTTTGAGCAAATTGTGCTTAAGTAGAAGGGTTCTATGATGATTTTTGGAACTTAAGGGGGATATATAAATAATATGGAATGGGTCCATGATTTTTTAAGTGGTTATATGTTCTTATTTTTTTTGATAAAGTGATAAAGGAGTGAATGGGTTCACATAACACCTATAAGGGCTACAAGGTCCTAATTGAAAGGTGTAGCTACTTAAAGGTGACCTATAGATACAATGGCTGACATATAAAGATTAAATTGAGCTGATTATTTTTATGATTGATGCCTTAAGGTTTAATTCATGCCTAATGTCGGACCAAGGTGTTGATTATCAAGATTACTCTATAAATAGTGGAACTAAAGATGATGGTTTCTAGACTGGAGTGAGAGACTTGGGAGAGATTTGAGAGAGGCTTGTGTGTGTGAATTATGGAGTGAAGGAGGGGTAGAGTTCCTTGTGGATGATTTGAAGTATATAATAGATTAAGGACTATTTTTATGACCCATAGGTCATAATTGTGTTGGTAGAATAGTGCTCTTGTAGATTGAGTATGAGTGAAGGTGAAGAGTGATAATGAGAGGTCCATCATTAGGTGTTGAAGACATCAGTTCATAGGTGGATGTGTTCTAGGTGTTTCTATGGTATCTTAACATCTAATGGGGTCGCAACCTCCTTGCAAGGTGAAACTTTATAAAGGTCTAGTTTTTGTGGCAACTTAGCTAGACAGGCATGGTAGCTCCTTGTGGGATTGTAGTCTCACTAAATTAAGGGATCATAGTTACTTGATCAGTTTTAGATGGTCTAAATTGGTTATTATTATTATAAGATAGTGTTCCAATTGTAGGTTATAATGTTTTTTTACCCTAAGAGGGTTTCCCACATATGTCATGTGTTATGTGATTGATCTTGCATTATCTTTCTTGCTCTTTGTTATGAATTATGTGTATGATTCATGAATTCTTATGGTAATTGTTGACCAAATTTTTTTCCTTCAAGCCAAAATTGGGTACCCTTATTTGAAAAATTATTCAGTTAAGTTTATACCTTTAGCTAGGTCTAGTATGTAGGTTTCATTTGAAAGAAGTGTTCTAGACAAATCCCACAACAAATGTACAAATCCAATTTCTTTGAAAAGTTTGGTTTTGGTCTTTTTCTAAGACTTTGCATATTAATTCTTTCAAGTCTTTTATTTTTGACTAAAGTGTTATTTTTTTAAACTTTTCATTTTGCCAAAGTGATAAATTCTTTTGTATAATTTGTTTAAGATAAATTTCTTGAAGATAAAGACTAATTCCTTTAGTAAAATTATCTGAACAATTTCCCTAAAGGACCTTTTCAGGCTAAGGGATCATTTTCAACTTTCTTGAAGGGCACTTTAGAAAAAAGTCATCTTCAAGTTTTTTGAAGGGCACTTCAATTTTTTCTAAAGGGCATTTTCAAGAAGGCCGAAAGGTACTTTACAAAAAGTTTGAAGGGAACTTCAACTTTCTCGAAAGGGAATTTTTAGAAAGCTAAAATTACACTTACAAAAAGTCTAAAAGATTGTTTTAATAGGAAGGTGTACCAAACATAAGTTTTGAAAGGATACTTCTCAAGCTAAAGGGGTCATTTGTAGAATTCTAAAAAGAGTCAATTCCTTAGAGAGATGGCCTAGACACATTTTTTTGAAAAGGCACTTTCAAAAAAATCTCAAAAGATTATTCAGAACAAATTATCCACAAAATTATCTAAAGGAAAAGTCTGAGGAATGAATTCTTTCAGGAGAAGTCTGAGGGAAACAAGAAGTCTAAGGGAAACAAAATTTTAAAGGAAATACCTGAAGAATGATAGCCCAAAAAAAGTTAATTTCAAATTTTGGAAAATATCCATTGGTGTCAAAAGTCTTGATGGGAACCTGAAGGTGAATATAGAGGTATCAAATGGAAAAATTTCTCAAGCATTTGGTTCAATCATAACTAATTCATTTGGTGTAATTATAACTTATTCAATTGTAACTAATTCATTTAGTGACATGGCATAACTAACCCACCTCTCTCTTACATGAAAATGTAACTGATTCTCTCATATAGACACATGTACAAGTGACCCTTAGACTCCTTTTACTTGATCTCCCTCCCAAAGGTTATATATATGCATTCTTTTGGCTTATTCAGTAGCATTTACTAGTTATTGGGAAAACTCTAGCCAAATTTATACTTAAAGAACTCTTAAAGATATATACAAGTGTTGTTGCCACTTATATGTTATAATATTGAGTAATGACTTGAATCTTGTTGGTCTAGTATAGTGAAAGATTGTCTTTTCTATCTTGTACTCTTGATGGTCTACCAATTTGTAGAAAGGAGATTATTTCAAGTCTTTACTAGTATTATTTTCTAAGTGTAGAGATATCATAGAAGTGGTCCATGATTGTATCCCTCTTAGGAATCATTCATTCCCTTCCTAAGAATCATATACCTTCTTAAATCTAGAATATGAAACATTGATGTAGTAATGAATCTTGAGTTATGAGTCTTGTATAAGAAACGCCTTGTTTGTATTTAAGTATTGGTTTAAATCAATTGGGAGGACATTATGCATTGGTGCATCACCACTTGGTTTCTTAGTTTTTTTCTTTAACCCTTTTCATACACAAATTATTGAGTTAGAGAGAGAGCTTTAAAGGTGCATCAAGGGGAGATAGCCCCTTATCTAGAGATTCATCTAAGTGAAATTGTCACCCATAGCAAGAGAGATGTTTCCATTGTGCCACTTGGATGAGGAGAGATGAGCATATCTTCAAGGGTATAAATCCAAGTGTTAACAGTAATTTATTAAGATCTTAAAAGGATTGAAATTTAAGTTGGTTTTTCTAGGCTCACTAATTCACCCTCCCCCCCCCCCCTCCTCAATAATTGTACCTATAACAATAGGTATTAGAGTTGGTCCTTTGGTAAAAGCTTACCACCTTGAAGGTGATCCAAGGTACAATATGGGTATTCATCAAGGAGGTTTCTCTACTAAGCAAGCACTGATATTAAATGGATCTAATTATGATTTTTGGAGTGTGAGGATGAGGACATACATTATGTCCCTAGGGTTTGATGTATGGAAATTTGTTATGGATGGTTATGTTGCTCCTAATACTCTTATATCTATTGATACAAATAAGAAGTTATTTGAGAATGATTCCAAGGTAATGAATGCTATCACTTGTGGTCTTTTAAAGATTGAATACACCAAGGTAATCCATTGTAAATCCTCTAAAGAGATATGGGACAAAATGTATAGAATTTATGAAGGATATTCAAAGTTTAAGCTTGATAAGTTGTAAACTCATAGAAGGCAATTTGAGTGTCTCAAGATAAAGGAATAAGATTCTATGGCATCCTTTTTATAGAGAGTTGATGAAACTGTGAACATCATCATAGGTCTTGGAGAGAATCTTGAAGAGGATTCTATAGTCCAAAAGGTATTAAGTTATTTATATCTTAAGTTTGATCTATTTTTTTTTCATATAAGAAATTCATGATCTTAATTAGTTGAATATGGATCAATTGCATGGAACCCTTACTACCTATGAGATGAGAGTAAATGATGATATACCACCAAAGAAGGAAGCAACATTCAAGATAGATATGAATCATAAGAATAATTTATAAGGTAAGAAACCCAAGGAATGTGACATTTTTTATATTGATGAGGATGAACTAATTACTTTGATTAGTAGGAAATTAAACACAAGCTCATGAAATTATAAGGGTAAACTACCCTTCAAATGTTTCAACTGTGGAGAGATAAGACATTTTTCTCATAAGTGCCCTCATAAGCATGAGAAGGATGATGATGAAGAGCATGGTGATGGCCAAGATGAAGAAAATAAGTCATATAAGAAGAAAGGATTTAAAAAATTTAACAACAAAAATTAGTCCTTTAAAAATAAGAAGAGTTTCTACACCAAAGAAGATTGTAGCTCATTAGATGAGAGTGAAGATAGTGACTCAGAATATGATCATGTAGATGTTGGTTCTATTAAAGATGAATCTGTATTCATGGTTGAGGAAGGAAGTTATTCACATCAAAAGGAATATACTTATAATGATACAAATGATGATGAAGATGAGGTGGACTATGAAACTTCATTGACAAATGATCTTGAAGAACTGAAGATTGAGAAGAAGATCAACAAGAAGATGAAGTCTCAACTCAAAGACTATAAAGAACAATTCAATGTGTTTGAAGCAACAATTAATGAAGACACTAAGGATCATGAAGATATGGTCAAACATCTCAATTGTAAATTGGAAATCCCATCTACAAGCCTAAAATCTAAAGAAGATGAATGTTTAAGGTATGTTTCTAAAAATGAGTCTTTGAAATATGAGTTAGAGAAGACATATAGTAAGGTGAAGACATTTATGAGATTTGACAAGAACTCATGTGATCCAGATAATATTCTAAGTGGTCAAACGCATGATAGTGATAGAACTGGTCTTGGATATGAGGAAGAACAAAAGAATTTAACTCAAGACAAGATTAAGACTAATGTGAACCATGATAATCATACTTTGAAGATAAATCATCAGATAATGAATGAAGGTGTTGGCAGAGTAAAGTCAAATTAGATCAGATAAATAAATTCCATATGGTATGCAATATTCAATGGTTACTATTACACATGTAATTGATTTAGGAATAGAGATCGAGAATGCAAGAGACATGTTAGAAATGGGTTTGCATGGAACTACGTTGGGGGTCATTAGTCAAAAGGTGTGAATAAAATTAAGTGATTTAATTGTCATGACATAGGAAATATTGAAAATTATTATCCAAATAAGTTAAGGATAAATATGTTTATTGTAAAAGGTATAGTGTGCTTTAAGTGTCAACAGAGAGTTCACATTGCTAGATTCTGCATGCAAAGGTCTACAAGATAGAATAGGTTCAATTAGGATCCTAGAGTGTAAGGAAGAAGGAAAGTTAACACATGGAAGCCAAAGGTGACAAGTGTGAGTCATGATGAGTCTGTAGGGCCAAGTAATATGTTTACTATGATGGAGAAAGCTACAAAATTTGAAGAGTGCAAAGAGGTCTCATTTTCTACTCATGTTGAGAATGAAGAGATCCAGCTCAAAGAGAAGACCAAGATACTCGTTGAGGCTAGTTCTGAGGTTTGTATAGATATAAGTGAACATCATACTATTGATGATCATGTATCATGCAAAAATAGTTCAATTGTATGTGCCTAATAATGAGGTTATAAACTATAAGGTAGATTCTTTGGATGAAAAGGTATGTCATGAATCTATATTGTCTTTATGTATTTTCAATGCAATCATAGAATAAAAGGAGAATGTTGTGGTGGTCGAGCATGTTTATTCTCTTAAGCTGAAGAAGAAGAAGAAGAAGAACTACATGTATCATATGTCTAAGGAGGAGAAATAATATGAAGAGTTGTGGGCAACTCCTAATTTCACATTGTTCTAAGACATTTTAAAGTAGGGTGTCTCTATGTATGCTTTTTAGGAGAGATCATTTCTTGTGGAGAATCATGTTTTTGTGCTCAAGATCATAATTATAATAAGATGTGGTCTTTGGTTAAGGGGGAACAATAATTTCATGAGCTTTCTCTAGAGATTTGTGAAGGAGCTATTATGCAAGGTCAGAATGGGTATATCTAGATGGTATAATGAGATTGATGAAATGTCAAGAAGAGTTTGATGCTCAAAAAGGTCTATAAACTCATTTATGATGTGATCTATGTGATTTTATGGTCTGAATGTACATTTTTGCTAATTGAATATTATTGAGTGCTCTTAGTTTTCTTAATTTTTGGCTTAAGGGTAAGCAGGCCTAAAATGGATTATGGGAATTCTATTTTCTTAAAGGTATGGTGGCTCAATTTTTTGGTGTAGAATTGTGTGATGACTATCTCTAGGTGTGAAATAAGTTTTAGAGGTGTGCATTGACCATATGGAGGTTTGTTGACTTTGTTTGTTTTGAGTTTCTAAGGTTTTAGGCTATGCTAGAAAAGTATTTGGCCTTTATGAGTTGAGGTTTTAGTCTTAGTAATAGGTTGAATGGCCCAAATGGGTTTTAAAAACAAGATTCACTAAGATTTGAAGGTTTATGGTTCTCAAGTTACTCAAGCTTTTGTCAATATAGAGGGTTAATTAGCTAGTAGGTTTGTGAAGGAAGTATGTCACAGAGAATTATCTTGGTGATAAAAATTGGTGTGCTTGAGGGGGCATATGAGAGTGATATACACACACACACACACACACACACACACACACACACACACACACACACACACACACACACACACACACACACACACACACACACACACACACACACACACACACACACACACATATGAAGTTTTAGGTCTTGAAGATGTGTTTACTGGAAATTGTGGGCTCTGTAAGTTCTAGGTAGGGCTATAAGGAGGCCAGACAAGCCTAGTTTGAAGAATAGCGACTTTTGCTTAGTTTATCAAAAAGAGAAAAGTATGTTTGTTTCAAGGAGAGTTATAAATTTGGCTGAGAGAATTTTTTCTATTTGGTGAGTGGCATGAAGTTTTGTTGGTGGTCCTTGTGGTAGCTTGAGAGAGAAGGCTAGTGAGCATGTGTGGTGGTTCTTCATGGTGTATGGAGATGTAAAGATGCTCAAGATGTGTATTAGCTTATAAATTTTAGGGGGATTCCCTCTAATATGATTCTTGGTGATTTACATTAGATTCTAGTGGTTTTGTGTGATCTTTCTTCATTGGTGGTAGTGTTTAGTTGAAGAGAGTGTTGGCATGGAGCAAGATGAACATGTTAAGACAAGAAGAGGTAAACTCAAGATAAGGGGGAGTTTGTATCATATTTTCTAAGATGGTCCTCTCCTGATGGTGATATTTTAAGGTCCTTAGGATCTAATAGTTTCCACTTTGTCATTGTGTCAAAGGGGGAGAAAGTTGTTGTGAGAGTGCTTAAAGAGAGAAAATGAAGTGTTGACCAAATTTGACCCTGCAGGTCAAATTAGGACCCTTATAGGTAAAAAATAAATTTTTAAGTGTTTTAGGGGTCTAATATATATGTCTTAAGGTGTATTATAGGTCTTTTAGTGTGATTTCATGCTATATTAGCCTTGGTTAATATTCATTTTAGTCCATATATCATTTTGAGGTCAAAATAGGCATTAAATGAGTTGTACGACCTCCTAAGGAAGTGTGAAGGTGTAAGAAGGGACAATACACAAGATAATTCATACATATTTAAAGGTATGTGTGCCCATGAAGTATACTTTAATGCCTCTATTTTTTAGGGAATGTGTATCCATGAGGAATGTGGCCAAGACTTTAAGAGAGAGGTATTTGAAGAAGGATCCATGTCTGATCATGAAGTTGTAGATGACCATATAAAGCATGAAGTGGAGTGTAATATCAAGGATGAAGTTCAATTCACTACTCAATATGTGGTAGTCCTAAGAGAGTCTCATGAGACCAAGGTAGAGGGATTAGCTCTTGAAGATGACATTCATGAGGAAGAAGATTTATGGTAGAAGTTTAATGTCATATTTGAAAAAAAGGACAATCCATAAGCTAATGCCTCCATATTTAAAGGTATGTGTGTCCATGAAGTATAATTTAATGCCTAATTTTTTGAGGGAATGTGTATTCATGAGGAATGTGGCAAAGACTTTAAGATATAGGTATTTTAAAAAGGCTTCATATTTGATCATGAAGTTGTAGATGACCATATCAAACATGAAGTGGAGTGTACTATCAAGGATGAAGTTCAAGTCACTACTAAAGAAGTGGTAGTCCTAAGAGAGTCTCATGAGACCAAGGTAGAGGGATTAGCTCTTGAATATTACATTCATGAGGAAGAAGATTTATTGTAGAAGTTCAATGCCATATGTAAGGAATTTGATAAGTTGGGTAATTTTTTTTTTCTCTAAAAGATTGCATATCTGATGACAAATTTGCTAATGAGTCTAATAAACATGACCTCGAGTGTTCAATAAAACATAAAGATGAAGATCTTTCTACTGGCTAAAAACTTGTTGTCATGAATCCATTTGATGATGTTAGTGTACAAGAAGTTGTAGACATGAATAATGATGTTAAAGAAGATCTTTTTGTACCTAGAATATAGTCAAGAGATCCATTTAAGGTGAAACCACATTCATGGATGTGGGAACATGGTGAAGGAGATCTTGGTGCTTCAAAACATCAAGCACATTATTCCAAGGAGGAGAGCAAGACTAAGGGAAATATCATATTTTCAAACTTGCACATCAATAGACAAGTACATGAGAAGGTTGAGACTATTTGGATGCAAGAAGAGTCCATTTCCATAGTAAACCTATATGGATCTACTTGGTTCTCATTTAGCCTTATGTCAATGAAGTTGGTAAACACCATGAAAAATATGGAGGCATCAATGCTAAAGGACAAAAGGCTACATATCTCACTAAATCCTTCATGTAATGAAGCAAGGAAGTTTTAAAATTTTCCCTTTGATCTAGGAGGGAGGTATGCTTAATTATTAATTTATACATAGTTGTTTGCTTTATGCTTTTCCTAAGTTCTTTGAGCACGTGTGTGTGTCTTCTTAGTGTGTTTGCTTTGCTTGTGTGTGTCCTTTATTTTATGTGGTTTAGATAATTAGTTGTCTTATCTTGGTATAGCTTGTTGTCAATGGTCAAAGTAATCTTGTTATGTTTTAGACCTCAGATGACTCCCTAAGCCCAATTGATTAATAAGGCTATTGGTCTAGCTAGCATAGTATGCATGCTACCCCTATGAGTTACCAGTTTATTAACCAAATTTGACACTATAGGTCAAATTGGGACCCCTATAAGTAAAAAATTGATTTTTAGGTGTTTTATGGGTCTAATATATATGTCTTAAGGTGTATTATAAGTCTTTTATTGTGATTTATTATAATATTAGCCTTGGTTAATAATTATTTTAATCCATATATAATTTTGAATCATTTTGAGGTCAAAATAGGGAATTACATGAGTTTTAAGGCCTCTTAGGGAAGTGTGAAGGTGTAATAAGTGTGATATCATGTGACATGTGTCTTATTATGCCTTAATAAACTATTCATAACTAAAAGTGATAGGTTTTTCAGAAGAAAGAACAATTTTCTTAGGAAAGGAGAAGAGTTTGGCACTTGTACAACCCATGAGAGAACGTGATATGTGTTATAAGGTAATGGAATGTCCCTTACTATTAATCAAACTAATATAGGTTATGTACATGATTTTTAAGTGCTAAAAAGGGCCCAAAACTATACTGTTCGTTTCTTGCCCTTTTAGACATGCAGAAGTGATCAGTAGGTTTGTGCTTGGTACAAATAGTTGAAGAGGTTTCAGATAAAACACATCAGAGAGGTGGTATTAAAATTATATATATCCATTTTCATAAAAATATTTCTAATATTGATCAACCATGATTTATGAACCATCTTTTACAAGATAACTACATTTTTTTACCTACTAATATGTGTACTTTATAGGTTCTGCTCCATTTTGGACAATTTCATACAAACTAGTTGTTGAGGTTGATTAGAGATGATGTTTTATTCTTTCTCTAATGATCCATATGCTTGGTTTCACATTTCAAGGTTTTTTGATGGGCAAAGTAACTTAGGTTGTAGGTGAATGTATTATGCTATGTTACAGGTAGTTTTCCACCATTTTAGGATATTCATGCTTGATCATGGATTTAAAGGGTTGTGATAGGTATTTTTCCATGTTTTACATGTTATCTTGATTCCCTCCTCATTTCAAATTCATTCTCTAAGTCAATCTTCATAGTTTGCAGTCATATACAAGAAACATAATTAGATAGCCATGAAAATACATTGTAGGAAGCTTTATAGAGGGATATCATGTTGGAAATGGGGTGTTAAAGCTTTATTAAATATTTTAAAACATAATAATATTTCATTAAAACATTATGATAAATATATCAAGTGACTATGAAAGCACATTCCTTGAATGCATGGACCATTTCACTATCTACCTGCATACCTTTTAAAGAGCATCTATAAGAGCCTCTTGAGATGAATTCATGGTGTAATGGGAGTTTTAATAAGTGGTTAAATCCTTTATAGTGTTAAGAGTGTATTTTACAACTTGGTAAGGGTGTAAAACTGACCACAAGGGCTCACATCTTGTAGACTGCCTACAATCCTATCTTATTACCTGCACATGAGAATGCATCTATAGGTGTTTAAAAGGGGAATACCAAATTAAATAGAGGTTTTTAAGATTGGTTTTAAATCTTAATTAGGATAAAAACTTTTTCATATGATTGAAAAAGAGACTAGGTCTACCAATGGGGTCAAAACATGCAAATTATCCATCCATGTTCACTACCTAAACCTAGTTTGACTACACTGTAAAATAACCACCTATAGGTGGTAACATAGAGAGTTAAAAAGCAATTTTGAGGTGTTGAAATAAATAATTAAACCTTAAATAGAGTCTTAATATGTTAAAAGGACCATGATAGACTTAGTTTCAAGGTTAGATGAGGAAATGGATGTTGAAAACTATGCTAAAGGATTAAATGATGGTACTCAAGGCCCTTTTCCCTAAAAAATGAAAATAAAGCACCTTGGTGTTTTTTTGATATCTTGAAATAGGGATAATAAAGGGTTTGAATCATATATATGGGTATAACTTTTATTATATATCATAGATAAGATCCATACAAATTTTGGAGAGAAGATGATTAGTGGAGATTGGTTGTTAGGAGGCCTAAATTTTCATCTTTAACCATTAATTTTAAGCATTAATATCTATAAGATCTAAGCTATGAAAGGACATATTCAACAAAAGTTTTATTATAAGACCATGCCAACATGTTGGAGTGAGTTTAGATGGTGAAAGGTGTTGGTTGAATATTTTGTCGATCAACGTACTGATAAATAAAATAGGTCTAATCAGCCAAAGTAGGAAGATTGGTCATCAAAATATGTAGATTCACCACATCAAAAGGGAACTAATCTCTCCTCTCATCAAGGGGAGGTTACCTATATATATATATATATATATATAATAATAATAATAATACTCAAGGTTAGGATAAACCATCCATCTCTCTTTCTTCAGAGATGATGCATGAAAATCAAAGGAAAAATCTCAAGGGAAATGACAAAAAACACTCTTCTTTCAGAATTACTATTTAGAAAACCACAAGAATACTCTTGGTAGTAATTTCAAAATGTAACCAAGGATGTAGTAACCAACAAATTGAGATGTAGCACAAAGTCTCCACCTAAATTTCTCAAGAGTGAGATACGAAGGACAATGAGGGCACAAAGTCTCTCCATAGTTGAGTTCAGGACACCTTCTTGACTACTTTCACTAATTTTGCTTGTTGAATTAAAGGAACAAAAAATATATTAAGGAAAAATACATAAGAACAGTTTCCCCAACAACAAAGATATCACAGCACAAAGTTTGAAAAGTCACTTGCTTTCTTATTCCAATAATAAAATATGATCAACAATCTAAGCTCAAAGTCTCAGCAATGCCTTCCAATTTGGGTCGAGTTTTGTTTTTGATTATCAGAGAGAGATCCTTTTTACACTAACAAGAGAGTCCCTTATATAGCCTCTTCAAGATGGACTTGTGAATAGTAACACATCATGTTGTATTGAACTTTGTTAAGAAGACAGGCTAGAATTTAGGGGCATCTACCTATTTGCTTTTATCAATGTAGAGAAATAAGTCACGCTATTGAAAGTTTTCATCTTTCAATATCCACCTGACGGTCTACTTCTAGAAACATATTTGATGCGCAAATGTTTTTTATCCTTCCTCATCATTCCTCCTTTTTTGGTTAATTGAATCGGGTCCTTGATTCAATTTGATGCTCTATTCCTTAGTCACTTCTTGTTGATCTTGGACTTAAAGCCTTTGAATGCATTCAAGTCCTTAGATTTAAACCTATAAGGATCAATGGCTATTTCATCATCATGACTTTGACATCTACGGGCACATCACTTTCCTCAGCAATTCCTTCAGCTTTGTCATTTGAGCTTTCCCACAAGGGACTTTCGCTTCAAGCCTTGAGAAATGATCCACTTTGGGTTGGGAAGAGCCCCCCACAAGGGTATCTCCCCTTTAGGTGATCTTCGGATGGCATTCAGGCTTCTTTCTTCCAGTGGGTCGCTAAGTTCTTTGGCTCTTCTTTAAGGCTTTCCAAAATCAATGGCTATTTTACGAACCTTGAAATTAGTGTTCATGCACCCATCACTACATTTGAATTTCCAACAACTAGTTCATCATTCTTGACTTTGACATCTACAGGCATGTCACCCCTTTGGCTTTCTTCAGCTTTCTCTTGATTTGACCTTTTTTGCTACTTATTTCCTTCAGATTT
Source organism: Torreya grandis (assembly GCA_037957365.1). Lineage (NCBI taxonomy): Eukaryota > Viridiplantae > Streptophyta > Pinopsida > Cupressales > Taxaceae > Torreya > Torreya grandis. Next base: position 75,938 of record JARHVA010010707.1, on the reverse strand, counting down.
CATGTTTTGCATCCTCCCAAAGGGAAGGTGACCCTTCAGATTTGGGAAAGTGTCCTTTAATTTGGCATCTGAGAGTCCCCTGTAAGAAAACTTGCCCTTCAGGGTCCTTCGGTGGCCTTTTGTCTTCAGAGTCCTTCAAAGCTTTCTCACAAACAAAAAGTCTACAATAATTATTTCAGCTGGCTTTGTCTTTGGCCTTCAAAAATTATTTTATTCTTTTCTCCCATGGACTTTCCAAAATTTCTTCAGACTTTTTATCCAAAGGAATTCCCTCAGACAAAATTCTGAAAGAATTCATTTCTTGCCTTGGTCTTTGCAGGAGTTTCATTTGTAGCCTTTCTAAATTCCTTCAGACTTTTGTCTGAAGGAATTCCTTCAAACAAAAAGTTTGAAGGAATTATGCCTTTGTCTTTCGACTGCCTTAAACAAAATTCTAGAAGAACTTACCTTTGTGGCTTCCTTGAAAATGACCCTTTTGAAGGGTGCTTTTATCGACCAAGTGCCCTCCTCAAGGGAACTTGTCCTTTGGGAGGCTCTCTTGAACTTTTGCATTAAACCATTCCTTTGAACCAACCATTGAACCAAGCTTTGAACCAAGCTAATGAACCCTTTGATTGAACCAACTGAGTGAACTGAAGCATTGAACCAACTGAATTGAACCAACTTTGGTTCAACGGTTCAATGGTTCATTCCCTTTGATTTGGCTAAGTCCTTTTGATCCTTGTTGAACCAAACACATTGAACCTATTGAACCTTGAACCTAAGTGGTTCAATGGTTCAACGGTTTAATGGTTCAAGCCTTGAAAACTTGTTCTTTTGATTGAACTTGCTTGTAGAAGCCTCTGAACCTGACTGTAGAAGCCTTTTAACCTGAAAGTGGTTAAAATCTTGCTACTGATGTTTAACCTTTAAACCTGTTGAGCCCGTTGAACCAAAATGGTTCAAGGTTCAATGGTTCAATCCTTGCTTAGAAGCTTTCCAATGAACTCTTTTGGTTGAACCTAGTCATTGAACCAACTTTGAGATCACCTAAGTGTTGAAAGCTTACTTATTTCTTATAGAGTCTATAAAAATCAACCTGTGAAGCCCATTGAACTTGGCTTGCAGAGTCCATAGATTTTCTTTTCCTGTAGAGTTTATAGATTTCTCTTCTTGCAGAGTCCGTAGATTCAAGCTTGCAGAGTCTGTAGATTCAAGCCTGTAGAGTCCATAGATTTCTGAAAAGCTTGAAAAATGAGGAATTTGAATGCCTAGGACAAATTTTGAAAAGGGAAGAGACAATTTTGGTATGTAGGATCAAAATAGTTCAAATGTTGTCCCAAAAATGAGTGATATTTTTGGGGGACAATAGCTGGCTCTAGTTGGGGAACTTTTATCAATTGTAAAAAAGAATTGAAGGGAGTAGAATCCAGAATATCTAGTATCTTCATGTGTACCATTGGGCTATAGAGTCATGTTACCCAAAAATGGAAGGCATAAAAAATGGAAACAAACAAAACAAAATAGAATTAAAAACTATACAAATATACATATGTATAGATGCAATGATTTGATACTTCAAGAGTTGAAGTGTTTTAGATATTGCTTCCTGAGAGGCAGTGAAAATAGCGTGCCATCTTGGTAAACCAATAGGAAACCATTTTTCCCCTAGAATCGGTGATGGGTGAATGGAGCTCTCCACCAGGAAACCAATTTTTTGCATCTTCCTCTTGGCCTTTTCTTCTTCTTTCTCCATGGCAGGATATGGTCTTCAAATTGAAAACCATAACTCCTTGATCTCCCTATGAAGAGTTCCTTTTGCTGACTTTGGAATATAGTAGTATGGTCCACCACCATAGCTTGTTGTTCTATTGGTCTAGTCTAGCACATGCTTTGATTGTCAGCATCAGACCCATGACAAACCATTAGCTCAACACCTCCTTTGGTGTGAAGGAATTTGATCTCTTCATCTTGAGTAGTCTTCAATCTGAGCAATAGAGATCCATATCCAACTGTGGAAGAATTGCTGCCATCAGATTCCAAGATCCAAGCATCATCATAAGCTAATCTTCTATCAGATTTCTCTTCATCAGAGATGGAAGATCTTTCTTGATTTGTACTACACCCTACCAATTTTTCTAATGCCTTGTTTGGATGAAATCCTAGATTGCTAGGTACAAGACTTTCATCAGTTGAGACATGAGCATCCTCTATGGTTAAGAAGTAATTACCCCTACCTGAAGGCTCAAATAGAATTTGAGCTACAGTGGCTGACATTTGGGTAACCACAATTTTTTTCCTCAGACAGGTCCACTCTTGGTTTTCCACCAATGTTTAATTTCTCGAGATTGGCTTGCAGGGATTCAAACTCAATCATTTGAATTTTAGATTTCTTGACATGATCAACCATGTCAAATGACTGGAATGGACTTAGAAGAGAGGATGGGAGTTCATCCTTTTGGTTTTTGATAGGGGGAGGACTAATCTGCAAATTTGAAGTAGAAGGTGTAGAGATGTTTGATGTACTTACTTCTTTGGAAATCACCAGGTCCTTTGACTAAAAACAAAGAGGGTTCTCTACTTAGCAATTGAAATTGCTGGTTGGGGTCACTCCTTTGTCTTCTCTTTGTCAGCTTGTTGGGCTGATTGGTTCTTGGACCTGGTAAACACTACATATAATCCTTTGATTACTTCACCTTCACTTCTAAGTTCATCCTATAAATTCAAGAAACCAATGTGGGAGTTGCCTGTTGATTCTTCTAGATCCTCCCTAAAGAGATCAAGGCCATTTTCTTGCTTGAACTCAGGTTGAAAATAGGAAACATGCTCTATTTCCAGATATCTAACTACTGATTTGGTTAGAGGCGCTTCAAGGGCAAGGTTCCTTTGTGGGGGAGGAAGATGATTTTGTTGCCCTTGACTTCTGGCAGTGTTGCCTTGATATGGCTGATTAGGGAATGTCCTCCTTGGTATATCTTTATATAGAGGAGTAGAAGACATACCTTGTGCCATTTGCCTTTTCAAGGCTAGAAATTCATTTTCCAGCTTTTGTACCATTGGGTCAGTGGTGATTGTGGGTGAGTATTCAGAAGATGAAGAGGGTTTGCCTCTATTTAGGTCTCTCCTTATCTTTCCTACCAAGATAAGGTCATATTTTACCTCAGTATCCAAGTCCTGAGTAGTAGCAAGGTCTATGTGGCTAGTTCATCTCAGCAAAATACTCACTTTAGGTAGTTGTGAGTTGATGAAGAAGCATTTGAGGTTCTGAGGTGTCAGTTGGGTGACCATGGGAATCTTGTGCCTCAGCTTGTCAAACATGGAAATAAAATCCCTCATAGGCTCATGAGGCTCTTTTTTCATATGAGTGAGCTAGGCCAGCAAGGCATGTGCATCTTTTATAGGCTTGAAACTGGCTTTAAACTTGGCTTTGAGTGTATCCTAGTCAGTCACTGATCTAGCTTGCAGATGGTAGAACTAGTCTACAATAGCACCTTGTAGTGTCTCCACAAAAATCCTAATTACCATGTCTTCAAATTCTACCCCTATAACACCATAGGCTATGTTGAAGGCTGTAATGTGTTCATTAGGGTGAACTATCCCATCACCAAAAAATTTGGGGAAATTCTTTCTTGAACTACGTGGGAGTTCATGTAGAGGTGGAGTCAAGTTGAGTGGGAAAAAAGAGTTACCCCAGGGGCCTCAAACTGCCATGATTTAATTAAGAAAAATAGAGATAACAAATTTAGATGAAGTGGCTAGATTACAAAACAAAAATGGAAAAAGACTAGCTTAGCTTTAGCTTGAGGCTTCAAACTGTGCACTCTTTCCCAGTAGCTCTAGTTTTACAGACCAGATAAAATAATGGAGGTTGAGGAAGGTGGTAAGGCTATAAATGGATAATGGGTAAGACATGAAACAGAGTCGCCAGAGTCTATAATGGATAAGGGTTATAATGATAATGGGTTATATCCCCAATGGAGTTGCCAAAAATTGTTGGTTGAATATTTTGTTGATCAGCGTACTAATAAACAAAATAAGTCTGATTAGCCAAAGTAGGAATATTGGTCATCCAAATGTGTAGATTCACCACATCAAAAGTGGACTAATCTCTCCTCTCATCAAGGGGAGGTTCCCTATAGATATGCTATATATATATATATATATATATATATATATATATATATATATATATATATATATATATATATATATAAAATAATACTCAAGGGTAGGATAAACCATCCATCTCTCTTTCTTTAGAGATGATGCATGCAAATCAAAGGAAAAATCTCAACGGAAATGATAGAAAGCACTCTTCTTTTAGAAGTACTATTCAGCAAACCACAAGAATACTCTTGGTAGTAATTGTAAAATGTAACCAAGGATGTAGTAACCAGAAAATTGAGATGTAGCACAAAGTCTCCACCTAAATTGCCCAAGAGTGAGATACAAAGGACAATGAGGGCATAAAGTTGTCCCAAGGTCCTTTACATAGAAACAAAAAGAAAACACACTAAAGGCAATTATGGGGGCACAAAGTCTCTCCATAGTTGACTTCAGGACACCTTCTTGACTACTTTCACTAATTTTGCTTGTTGAATTAAAGGAACAAAAAATATATTAAAGAAAAAGATATAAGAATAGTTTCCCCAACAACAAAGATATCACAGCACAAAGTCTAAAAAGTCACTTGCTTTCTTATTCTAATAACAAAATATGATAAAAAATCTGAGCTCAAAGTCTCAGTAATGCCTTCCAATTTGGGCAAAGTTTTGTTTTTGATTGTCAGAGAGAGATCCTTTTTACACTAACAAGAGAGTCCCTTATATAGCCTCTTCAAGACAGATTTGGGAATAGTAACACATCATGTTACATTGAAATTTATTAAGAAGACAGGCTAGAATTTAGGGGCATTTACCCATTTTCTTTTCTCAATGCAGAGAAACAAGTCACACTATTGAAATTTTTCATCTTTTAATATCCACCTAGTGGTCTACTTCTAGAAACGTATTTGATGTGCAAATGTTTCTAATCCTTCCTCATCGTTCCTCCTTTTTTGGTTAATTAAATCAAGTCCTTGATTCAATTTGATGATCTATTCCTTAGTCACTTCCTATTGATCTTGGCCTTTAAGCCTTTGAATGTATTCGGGTCCTTAGATTTAAACCTACAAGGATCAACAACTATTTCATCATCGCAACTTTGATGTCTGTGGGCACGTCACTTTCCTTGGAAATTCCTTCAGCTTTGTCATTTGAGCCTTCCCAAAGGGTACCTATCCTTTGGGCCTTGAGAAATGATCCACTTTAGGTCGAGAAGAGCCCCCCACAAGGGTATCTCCCCTTCAGGCAGTCTTCGGATGGCCTTCGGGCTTCTTTCTTCTAGTGGGTCACTAAGTTCTTTAGCTCTTCTTTAAGGCTTTTCAAAATCAATGACTATTTTACAAACCTTGAAATTGACGTTCACACACCCATCACTACATTTGAATTTCCAATGGCTAGTTCACCATTCTTAAATTTGATGCCTTCAGGTGCATCAACCCTTAGGCTTTCTTCGGCTTTCTCTTGATTCGGCCTTTTTTGCTACTTGCTTCCTTCAGATTTATTATTTGCATCCTCCTGAAGGGAAGGTGACCCTTTGGCTTTGGGGAAGTGTCCTTTAATTTGGTAGCTAAGAGTCCCCTGCAAGGGCACCTACCCTTTGGGGTCCTTCGGTGGTCTTTTGTCTTTGAAGTCCTTCGGAGCTTTCCCGCAGACATTTTCCTGTGGACAAAAAGTCCACAAGAATTGTTTCGGCTGGCTTTGTCTTTGCGCTTCAAAAATTATTTCAAGATTTTCCCCTGTAGACTTTCCCAAATTCTTCAGACTTTTTATCCAAATGAATTCCTTCAAACAAAAGTCTAAAAAAATTCATTTCTTCCCTTGGTCTTTGTGGGAGTTTCATTTGCAGCCTTTCTGAATTCCTTCAGACTTTTTGTCTGAAGGAATTCCTTCAGACAAAAAGTCTAAAGGAATTATGCATTTATCTTTCGATTGCCTTAAACAAAATTCCAAAAGAACTTACCTTTGTAGCTTCCTTTAAAATGACCCTTTTGAAGGGTGCTTTTGTCAACCAAGTGCCCTCCACAAGGGCACTTGTCCTTCAGGAGGCTCTCTTGAACTTTTGCATTGAACTGCTCCTTTGAACCAACTGTTGAACCAAGCGGATGAACCCTTTGATTGAACCAACTAAGTGAATCGAAGCATTGAACCAACTGAATTGAACCAACTTTGGTTCAACGGTTCAATGGTTCATTCCCTTTGATTTGGCTAAGTCTTTTTAATCCTCATTGAACCAAACGTGTTAAACCTATTGAACCTTGAACCTGAGTGGTTCAATGGTTCAATAGTTCAATGGTTCAAGCCTTAGAAATTTTTTCTTTTGATTGAACCTACTTGTAGAAGCCTTTGAACCTGACTATAGAAGCCTTTGAACCTAGAAGTAGTTGAACTCTTGCTGCTGATGTTGAATCTTTAAACCTGTTGAGCCTATTGAACCAAAATGGTTCAAGGTTCAATAGTTCAATCCTTGCTTAGAAGCTTGCCGATGAACTCTTTTGGTTGAACCTGGTCATTGAACCAACTTTGAGATCACCTAAGTGTTGAAAGCTTGCTTCTTTCCTACAGAGTCTATAGAAATCAACCTATGAAGCCCTATTGAACTTGGCCTACAGAGTTCGTAGATTTTCTTTTCCTATAGAGTCTATAGATTTCTCTTCATGTACAGTCCATAGATTCAAGCCTGCAGAGTCCATAGATTTAAGCTTACAGAGTCTATAGAGTCAGGCCTGCAGAGTTCGTAGATTTTTGAGAAGCTTGAAAAATGAGGAATTTGAATGCCTAGGACAAATTTCAAAAAGGGAAGAGACAATTTTGGTCTGTAGGACCAAAATAGTTCAAATGTTATTCCAAAAATGAGTGATATTTTTTGGGGATAACAAAAGGAACATTCATGCCCTAAAGATCTTTTAAAGAGTTGGTATCCTGCATTTTAATCCCTAAATTCATCTACAGGTGTGCTTATTTCTAGAATTGCCCACCTACAACCAACTGTAGGAGCACATAATCCATAGTAAGAGTTTGAACATAAAGATACCACTGGGATGATGAAAAATTATATTAAATACCTCATATGACTTAAAATGAATACTTGTCATAGGTTTCAAAGTTGATGATGGTCCATAGGTCCTTTTACCTGAAAAAAGTCAACCACTATTGACTATGACACAAACAGTAAACATAAATGAGTAATGTATAAGCATTAGAAATTCATGAGATATAAAATGGGTCTTAAAAATCAAAAAATTAACCTAAGATACTATGGATATGTTTTAAATATTTTTTAAAATCTTAACCATGCATTTTCACCTACAAATAGGGGAAGTATACAAACAGGGTTAGCTCCTTAGTCAGCCTATTTGAGTAGTAGCACAACTCAAGGTGTAAACATGGATGATAAATGGTTTGTGAGAATATTAAAAACCTATATAATTATATTTAATAACATTTAATACACCAATGTCATGAAAACAAATAAGGAGAGCTTCAAATAAGATAGCACATAGTCCACTTGGGAAAGCCCTGTACATAGTACTTTTTATATAGTCTATTTTGGGTTTTAAGGGAGTTGGAAGGTTAGATGACCTAACCAGAGGACAAAAATTGGTAAAAATGGTCTTAATAACTTGGATAACCCTCTAAAATCTTAATATTGTCTAATAAAATAAGGGGAGTTCCCTCTATTTTATATTAGATAGAGGGCACTCCCTTGTGAACAAAATTGGAAGGATTTAAAGAGTAGGGATGAAAGGTGATCAAATGAGTTGAGTGAAACTTTATAGGAGGTTTAGGAAGTTGTATATCACCTATGAAAACATGATAAAATAACAAATAAATGGTGAATCTCAATAGGGTATCCCAAACCCTCAATTATGCAAACATACCTAGTAGACAAGGTTTAGGCCTAGAAGCCAAATTAGGAGCCAACTTATTCTCTAGCCTTGGTTAAGATTTATAAATAGATATAACATGTTAATAAGGTTATAAAATATGTTTTATATCCATTGGGATGAAAGGGAAGTACAAATAAATCCCTTTTTGGGCTCAAGACAACCTTAGGGTTGTGTAAATGGAAGAAACAAGCCCGAATAATCACTTAGAGTGCTCATATCTCTCTTGATGCTTTCCATTGGGACATAAGAATATTGGATAAATTGACAGGGGTCCTATACACCAATATTTTTGGATTTTTTTTGCATATTTAACGTCATAACTTTACGAATAAAGCTTAAGAGTAGAAATAGGCCTAAAACCCTTACAAACCCTCAGTCAAGACCCGATGAAGAAAATGGAGATGGAGAGCTACTATAATGGAATATTTTTCCTTGGATGATTATTGGAGGTTGTATAGGAATATCTTAGAATACTCCCCAACAACAAGAGATGTATGGAATTGTATAAATAGGGTACAAAAAAGGGTACTTTTGAATATTTTTGTGTTTTATAGGTTCCTTGTCATTATAAGAGATGGAAATCACATTGAATGGAATATTAGGACTTAATATAACTCCCTATGTAAATTTTATGCCTTGTAACAACTCTTAAGTTACTCAATTAGCTACTTCATCTTATCTAGTGAAAATTGGCATAGTGACCAAGCTAGTGAGAAGGGTGGAAAACTTTAAGTGAGATGATTTTAAGGTGAGATTGATTCCTATAAATACATGGAGGGTATTGAAACATGTAATTAACTCCCTCCCATGGATTTTCATGGAAAAATTATGCCTTTTTAGAGGCCAAGTGTGCAAGGTACATGGAATAGGAGTTTCCTAGAGTGCAGGTAGTGATAGCTCATTTCTAGATCATTCTAGATGACCAAGACTAAAACCAATGCATGAAGAGGCATGTATGAAATCCTTCCCTCTCATTCCAATCACCATACATATCCTTATTTATATTTGGGACATTCAAATAGGGATAAATCATGAAGGAATTTTTCTGAACCAATAGAGGGAATTTCATGCTACTTTTCATGAGTTTCATGACTTTGGGTGACACTTGTGATTCCTAACCTTGCATGGTTCATTTAAAGCTCTCTTCCCGTGAAAATTTAACTCTATTTATTATCTTGACAATTTTCCTTGTGACATTTTTAATTCTCTCTCTCTCTCTCTCTCTCTCTCTCTCTCTCTCTCTCTCTCTCTCTCTCTCTCTCTCTCTCTCTCTCTCTCTCTCTCTCTCTCTCTCTCTCTCTCTCTCTCTCTCTCTCAAGTTCTATAAGAACTAGCTATTTTGGCCTTTGTAATTTATGCTCCACCTGAGTATGGTAGAGCCCTACTCATTTGCATATCATTTGATTAGTAAGACTACTGATTTTTACCTCTTTCATGACTATTCATAGTGTGTTTTACTTGGATTATTGATTTTCCACAGTGATACTTTTCATTTCTTGAGCATTATTATTTCATGCTCTCACCTATTTACTATTGGAAAAAAATTTCTTGCAAGGCATGTGAAGTGTTCTAGGAAGTGTCAAGGTTAAGTAAGTTAGTCTATTCACTAGTGACATTCAAGGCCTCTTCTCTAGTCTTCCTAGACTAAAAATTCATCCATAACCTCATAACTTAATATTGATGTGAGAAGATGTATATTGGATAAGTGTATGTTTGCTTAATCTCTTGGTTTCATGTGTAACATACAGCTAGTTAGTAGTCATCAATCATTTTGGTGTATCACCTCCCTTATGATAGTTTGCTTCTAGTTTTTTCTCTCTCTTTTCCCTCATAGAGTTTAGGTGTAGTAGTGATCCAAAGTGATACATCAAGGGAGATATCCATATATAGAGATCCACCTCATTCTTAGTCTCACCCACAACCTAGAGATGTTTTAATTCTACTACTTGGATGAGGAGAGTTGAGACATCTCCTCAAAGGGTGTAAATCCAAGTGAAAACAGGAAGGTGAGTTGATGATGTTTGTTAACATAAATGACAAAGGGGGAGATTATTAGAGATTTGTCAATTATGTCATGATGATGTCATGAAGGTGTCAATGTGAGTAGACGAATAACCTTGATAGTATATGTGACAATGACAAAGTGTGTAATGTGTTTGTTCTAGTATGCTTAAAGTATGATTATTTGATCTTCTATTTTGGCATGGTTAGAGATGTTCAGGGATGATTATGGTGATTTGAATATGTGAAAGAGGTACCTAATATGTTTTCTATACTTTTAGTGCTTGTGTGCATAAGTGGAATTCATTTGGTTGTCCATAGTTTTCATCTAGACACTTTAGGTTAAGTTTAAAAAATCTAAGTAGGTAGTTTGATGACATCACCATTATAATGTGTGGATAAGTCAAGGTATTTGGTCATATGGTTATGATGAAATTAGTCCCTAGTTTCTATTTTATAAATAATAAGTCATGCACCTAAGCACAACCAATTAAATGCAAGTGCAAAGTTGGGCTCTGGGGTAATTTGACATTGTTTTCCCATACTTAGCCAAATTTTCATGAGGTAAGAAAGATCTGAGTAATTAGTTTGATGGTGGCATATCTCACATGTGTAGATGTATTAGGAGAAGGTGATCATATGGGTTTATTTAGTTTTATTCCTAGTTGATGTGTGATAGCTTTTAGGTCATGTTTTGAAGTGCATCAAAAGATATGCATGAGTAAAGTTGGCCTTCCAGGTAGGTTTGGACATAGTTGGCTCTATGGCAGAAAAATCTGAGTGAGTAGATTAATGGAATTATATCTTACACACATTAATGTTTCAAGATTAGTTTGTTACATGGTTAGATTCTTATATGAAAGGTGTTCATATGGTTCAAATTTGAGGTCATGAGATTTATCAAGGCAAAATATATATCTATCTGATGTTGTCTTTCTAGGCATATTGTAGTTGGTCCCCATACTTCATCAATTTGTATGATGTTAAATATCTAGACCTAGTGAAGATCCAATGGTTCATGGTAGTTCATACATATAAATCAAATAGTACATGTAGATTCAAATGGGTCAATGTGATAGCTTTTTAATAAAGTTAAAAATTGAGCAAGTCTCAAGGAGATCATGGAGCACGTTTGCTCCAAGATGTTAGGAAGCAATGAGATGGAAAGAAGTGCTCATAATTTAACATAAATTAGAGATAAATATAAATCTTATTCAAAATAAAAATGGTGATTAGGTTTTCATATTGATCAATATCAATGGTTCATGTTAAATTTAATAGGTCAAAGTGGCAGTTGTCTAACATGATTAAAGTGAGGATAATCTTGAAGAGATCAATAAAGCGTATGAGGTCAAGGTTCCTAAAATGCATGATATGAGGTCAAAATGACAAATGTTTAACATTTTTAAAGGTCAAATTAGATATATTGTGTGTTCTCAATTTGAGTAGTGAGGACATGAGATTATTTCAAAGTGTTTGAGGTTTAGCTATGATCATTTCCATTTGAATATTTGAATTTGCTAAGGGAAAAACAAGTGCTCAATATTCCATCCATAACTTTTGATCTAGTATGAATTTTCTCATGGTGTAAAAATAAAAGTGGTAGATGAAACCAAGGTACATATATACATATATATTTTAATATCTAAAAGTGATTACAATCATATTTATTCATGTTAAAAGTTGACAATGTGTTCGTGTGTATTCTACAAGTGACCCAAAAAGGGTATTTAAGTTCGTTATAATGTTGTTTTGATATCTCATGATGAATTAGATATGGGGGATTATTTTAGAATCCATGAGGATAATATATGTTCATTATTAATCTTTGAATAATTCTATGTAGTACAAAGGTTTATATGTCAACTATGTATTTGTTCATGGTGACTATGTGCACATAATGTTATTTGAGAAAATTGTGCTTAAGTAGAAGGGCAATGTGATGGTTGTTAGAACTTAAGGGGGATATATAGATAATATAGAATGGTTCCATTATTTTGGAAGTGGTTATTATTATTTATTTTTTATGAAGTGCTAAAGGAGTGAATGAGTTCACATGAGACCTATAAGGACTACAAGGGCCTAATTGAAAGGTGTAGTTGCTTAAGGTTGACCCATAGATGCTATGGCCAACCCATGAAGATTATATTGAGCTGAGTCTTTGTATGATTGATGATTTGAGGGTTAATACATGCCTAATGGCTGACCAAGGTGTTGATTATCAAGATTTCTCTATAAATAGTGGAACCAAAGATGATGGTTTTTAGACTAGAGTGACAAACTTGGGAGAGATTTGAGAGAGGATTGTGTGTGTGAATTATGGAGTGAATGATGATTAGAGTTATATATGGATGATTTGAAGAGAATAATATATTGAGGACTATTTTTATGACCTATAGTTCATAATTCTATTGGTATAATAGTGCTCTTGTAGACTGAGTATGAGCGAAGGTGAAGAGTGATAATTAGAGGTCCATCATTAGGTGTTGAAGACATTAATTAATAGGTGGATGTGTTCTAGGTGTTGTTGTGGTATCTCAGCATCTAAAGGGGTTGCATCCTCCTTAAAAGGTGAAACTTGATAAAGGTCTAATTGTTTTGGTAGCTCAGCTAGATAGGTGTGGTAACTTTTTGTGGGATTGCAGTCTCATTAAAATAAGGGATCATAGTTACTTGATTAGTAGAAGTTGGTCTAAATTAGTTCTTGTTATTATAGGATAGTAGTCCAATTGAAATTTATAGTGAGTTTTCTTCCCTAATAGGGTTTCCCACATATGACATGTGTTATGTGATTGATCTTGCATTATCTCTCTTACTCTTTGCTATGACTGATGTGTATGATTCATGAATGTTTATGGTAATTTATTAAGATATTGAAAGGATTGAAATTGAATTTAGTTTTTCTAGGATCGTTGATTCACCCCCCTCTCAATGATTGAATCTATAACATACACATCGCCTTCTTCCCCATTTCACTACTCATATGTGAGAGGACTTTAGCCTTCCATTCTTATGATTTCAAATTTATAATGTACCATTAGTTTATTAAGCTTTGCATTGAACTCTTTAAAAAATATGCTGCTAGGTTTGCATAAGAAATGATACTCTACTTCTTTAGGGTAGGAGTATTTTGGCACTATGAAATAAAGCATGTTACTATTCAGATATCCTTACCACCATTTGTCTACTATTCTTCTCTAAGTGGTATCTAGAGCCTCAAGTCTCTCTAATAACTCTTTCATCCATTCAAGGTGTTGTCCATAGCTTCATATTTTATAGGTTATATAGGTAGCCAACCATCAATACACATGTTCATGTATTTCACAAAAGAAGACCTCATATAGAGCATCATACAAGTTATTCTAGATCCACTTCCTTGGCTTTTATCCTTTACAAGATGGATGCTTTAACGTAATTCTATCTTCCACCTATTGTTTCTATCACTCAATTTTCTTGAGGGAGAGTTAGAGAATTATTATATTGTACCATTGTAGAAACCAAATTCAACATAGGCCCCAAAAATAGAACCAAATTTTATAATTTAATTAGGGTTTCAAGTCTTTTATTCATAGGATTTAAGCACTTATCTAGTTTTCCAAGTCAGTTCTAGACTTATTAAAACTAGGTGCAAACATGATATGCTATTGTAGTTCTCAACATTTATCACTCAACTACATTGGAATCAATTCACATAAGGTGAAAGCCTTATGTGCTCACCTAAAGTGTAGTAGAGAAAGAAATGGGCTTGTATTGAGCTATTTATGCCATAACACAACTCATTCCTTATGGGACTTGGTCATCTCAACAATGACTTTGGTAGATTCAATGGTGAAAGCCATTTTTGGGCTAGGTCTGATGGTCTATAGGTGCAAGACTATATTGGATATTTTTGTTATCTCAAGGGTGAAAGCCTTTGTTTGACTAATCTTAGTATAATTTAGTGCTTAGAGAGGTCAATGGGATTCTTTAGATCAAGTTCATACTAGGATCGTGCTTTACGTAAGGATGGCATCACTAGGCATGGGTTCTTATCTATACTTGGTCATTTATACAAAGTAAGATGATGTCATCTTTTACACAGGGATTCCATTATTGATCTAAACAAAAATCTTGCTTAAAATTAACATTCATATATCAAAACTAACCCATTATAACTATTATAGTTATTACATAATTCAATAATGAAGAGAAAGACATTCAATCAAAGGACACCATGTATTACTACACCCATTATTCTTCATTATTTAAATATTAAAATATAAATGATAGTTCATATTACATAAACAAGGTATATAAGGTAGAGTACAAGCTTTTCTAAACTAATTATCTACTTAGAGGATCACATGTGAACTTGGGCTCACATAAACAAAGCTATTATGGCATATAAATTAGTTCTAATATTAATGGAAACCATTACATCCATGGCCAATTATATATAGCTTCACTACATCCATTTTCATCTCTTTGCTCACTAATTTGAATTTGATTTTATAGGCTACATGGTCACCTTCTACTAGGGTGGAGTTGCACACACCGGTTGTTGAGATGGAGCTTTTAGAAATCATTCTGATAGCTCCATTACCTTTCACCCTTTATGTTATGATCACCATGTGTTATCACTCCTTAATGTTTCCCAATACATCATTGCATTAGCTATCCACCTACTAGATGGCACAAGGTATGAATTGATTCCTCTAGTTGGCATAAAAGATATCAAAATAATAATCATCACAAATGATCACATCATGCTAAAGTATCTTTGAGTTAGTGTGGATCCATACTTAGATGAATTAGGAATCGAACACTTACCATGTTAATATGCCTTACAAATGATGTTTATAGGTTTGGTGATCTTAGGCATGTTCTTTATAGACTTATTAGTGATTATTTTGACTAGATTGTCAAAGTTTAGGTGACCAAACCTTATTTTCCATAGCCAAATTTCATCCATCTTAATCATAAAGCATCTCTCCTTCTTGATTTCATTCAAGACATATAGATTATTCTCAATCCTCTTAGCATTGGCAATTAGCCTTCCTAATTTGGCTCTCCTTATCTCACATCCTCTATCATGAAAGGTTAGTGTGTGTCCTTGATTGCACATTTAACTTACACTAAGTAGGCTATGTTTCAAACCTTCCACATACAACACATTTTGTGTCTTGGTATTTCCATTATCTAAATATATGATACCCTTACCAACTATATTAGCAGTTGTGTTGTCTCCAAACCTCACTATTCCTATAGCATTCTTCTTCAATGATATGAACTTATTTTTGTCTCTTGTCATGTGGCTTGAGAAACCAATATCTATATAGAATTCCATGCCTTCATCTTGAATGTGTAAGGTAGTCTAAATTAGCATATAATCTACTTTAGTCTTATGTTCCTCCTTAGAAAATAGTCCATCTTGATTCTTGGTCTCAATATGATCAGTCCTAACTTGCTTTGCATTTTGTACCAGTGTTTGACCTTTCTCATGAACTCTAGGAGCTTCATATATCTTGTTGAATCTTTAGGGCATTATAACTTTATTATAACATAATATTTCAATGTGTCCCATGTTATGACAACTATATCAAACAACATTTCTATACTTACCTCTTGATTGATCACTTATTTTTGCATGGTCCCATGATAACTTATCTCTTATTACATTGGGCTGCCTAATTGGTATTTTCATGTTGGTACTCTTAAATTTTTCTAAATTCTCACTCTTTCTCAAACTTTCTCACCTTGTCTATGTGATTCTCATGATTAACCTTCAAGGAATCTAGCTTTATATTCAACTATTCATACTCAACTTCTTTTGATCTAAACCTTGTATTGACACCTTCTAACTGATTACTAAAATCATTAATAGTTTTATTTTTATGCTTCAAATCATCAAGGGCCATTATGATCTTAGATTCAAGGTCTAATTTAACTTCTCCTTCTTCACTGTCATAGTAGACTTCATCATACGTGTTGTCTTCTTCCTTTTGATCACTAGGCATCTTGTACTTCGTAGGATCACCTTCAATCTATGAGATTTGCTTCAAAGTACCATTATTTGATATGAATTTTTGAATCACAATGACTAAGAGGGGGTGAATTAGTATTCAAAAACTTTTACAACTTTAATTTATTATTCATGAACCATCAAAGCAATATAGTGAACTATCAACACATCAAGAACTATTTATATAAGCATGAGATAAAAACATAACACATAAAACAATTATTTGAGTGAGAAAAACTCAAGAGGAAGAGAACCCACTAATATATACAAATTTACTAGATTCATATAAGACAAAAAACCAAGTTTAGTGAATCACCAACTTCACATGGAGCACCAACCCCAACTAGTCAAACACTCACTTGACTAGGATTTAGCAAACACCCACTTACAAGGGGGAACCAACCCCCTAGATGACTTAGCACCAGATAAGCCACCTAATTTAATTTATTATATTTATAAAAAATTATTTATCAACCAAATAATGATGACCACCTATTCATATCTTCACAATATTATCCCTCTCAAAACTACCTTATAGGCCTCTTCACTCAATTAGGTCTCTTCAAGACTAATTAGGTCATATGACCTTGATATTCATGAGTTTTTATATATACACATATGATGGTATAAAATACCTCATTCATCTCCTTAAAGTGTTATTTCCTTTACTTTCACTCTCAATGTTATTAACTAGCAAATTAGGCCTATTTAGCCTTGTTCTTATACAATCCTCTAGCTCACACACCTATTGGTCATAAACACACACTTTAAAATTTGTATTACCATTATAATATGTCTTATTACAATTTTCATACATTAATAAATATCTAAAATATGTTGGTCACAACATAAAATACCAAACCCTCTTTTAGGCCTTAATGAGGCCTAATTCAATTAGGCATTTATTATAACACGTTATCCTTTGATCTCCTTGGAATAAATTAAAAATAAACATATGGAAGGAAAAAATCATATACCAATAAAATATACCTATAATAATATTATCTTATATCCATTACACTTTTTATATCCAACCACCACTTGAAGCACACCATTAATATTGTTTACATTAGGCCTTCACACACACAAAAAGGTCTATCTTGAACAAATGAAGATAACACATTATTTATTCAAATATATATGATAATAGTCATATATATAAAACATAAAATACCTAAAAAAATTCACCAAGTGAATTATAACTCATTACATAAGGTGAAAGGACTCAAAAACATTCCTACAACTTGCTCACTCAAAACTGCTAGTTTTCCTCAAAGACTAGTCATGGTGACTTAGATCTCTAAAAACTTTATAAACACATTAAATGAATTATGATTCATGTATATTAAAACATTATAAAATTATAAAATTCTTATATATAAATATAATATGGTCAAATGGAAAAATTGGTCTTGCAGACCAATCTCATAACCTTATATCTCACTATCTCATCTAAACTAGACATGTCAACTTGTGAGCAACTTTTTCACTATAATAACTGACCTAAAAAACTTATACCAAAAATTAAAATGTGCTAAAAGTCCTAAAAATAATATCAATTTACTTGGTTTCTTCACTCTATCATGGTAACACATTCCTAATCTTCTTCTCATTACTACCTGGGTTTTTCACTATTTCCACCATTAGACCTATTAACAACTGGCTAACTTGGATGACCAATTTAGAAAAATTTAGCACTATAAAAAATATATAAACAAAAAAATACATCATATATGAGTCTCAATATTCAATCTTAATCAATTTTCAAACTTTATCCAAAGTAAATCTTTACTACTACAATAAACTCTTCATAAATAAGCCTATATCTATGTATTTTCTCTCTCATCTGACTAACCACCACCACCTGGAGGTACCTTGGAGAGTTTTATATAGAATAAAATATTTTAATTGATAATACCAATCCATTATGGTCACTTTTTATAAACATATTAAACATTGGGTCCTTATTATGGTTCTAAGAGGGTTTAAACTTGTTTCCATTCTTAACAGTCATTCATAAAGCATAACCTTTCAATACAAAAATAGATGCCTAGAATTTTAAGATAGGACCCTTCCCCATAAACCATGAATATATTAGTTTCCAATTAATATGTTTGAAAATATATTTAGGACAATAAAAACCTTCTCGGGTAGAGAACCCTTCATTTTGTGCACTTGAGAGACCTTATAACACATTTTCATGCCTTATCCTTCAAACTTTAACCTCAAAATTTCATGCACATGATAAATAAACTTGAATCACCTTTGTAAATTCTCCCATACTCAAAATTTCCTTGAAAATTGATCCTAATACCCCCATTAGGCCACACACTCTCTCTCTATTGCTTACTTAGACCTTGACCTGTAAACCACATTATGCCTTAAAACTAACCCCATGCCTCTTTCCATGTACTATCCACCATTATCACATACTACAGAAACCTCATACATGATTTAAAACTTTCATACATCCTTCATATACCTTTAAAATATATCATGATTACTTATTAGGTTAGGTAGGGTCTAGGAGTGGTCTAGGTGTTGACTTGGTCTGAAGGTCTTACCCTTGTAGGCTTACCCTGAAACTCTCATGAGTGATCTAATGCCTCATATACATGTTAAAAAAAACTCATACAAATAATCATGATTTTGTGCATTAATATAACAAAGACATCATGCTCATTCATGCATAAGACTAGGCATCATATGCACATACCTTCTCAATAAAATTATAGGCTCAAGCACTTGACCACTTTTACAAGGCCTTTACACGTTGACCTTCACATCACTCACACAATCATAAGAACATATACCAATCATATCTTACACTCTCAAAATCACTTTAACAATGATCAATATTCTCTAGCATATCTACACTCTTTAATGACTTTATGAAGATCTTATTAATAACCTTTGACATTAATGACAATATCAATGCCAAACCTCAATAACATGAAAAATGCTTGATAACCCACACCACCATTAATGCACTCTCAGAATCCATAAACAAAAATGATATCATGAAGAGGTGTAAGAGATTATTTTAAATCTTAGAAAAGTGTTTTAAATTAGAGAAGAATAGGGGAAAGGCTAGTTTGGGTCTCAAAGAGTTAACTCAAACTACACAGTCTACACAAAAACCTTAAAATACCTATGCAAGAGCTCAAATATTTCACCATAGGAAGAATTGGACCAAATCATCTTACCAAGATTTGAGGACCACTATGTACTTGAAATCCATATAGGATTGAGTTTGTCTAAGGGGCATAGGTTTATGAACCATTGATAATACTATAGTAGGTGTAGAATTCATGCAGAGAGCTTATGGTCAACATTCCTACATACATATATTGACACAAATTTTGCATGTGAACCCAAAATTCTCAAGAAACTTGAAGGGGTATATGGACTAAATATCCACGGTAAGAAGTTTTGGTTTGGAGGTCTATACTTTATGAACCATCATTAAGATGGTGGACCTCCAAAGCCCTCCCTAAACCTTACTATAGACTAGTCTTGATAAAAGTGAATATTTTTTCACCCAAACACCCATGAATCACCTTATAAAAAATTTAATCATGAATTACACTTAGATAGGGTCCTGACCATGGTACCATGTTATATAGAAATATATAGACTTGTAATAAAATAATGTTCTTTGGGTAAAAAGAGTAGAAAAAGAGGTACAAGGAATTTTAAGATGATGTCAATCATTGGAGATGTTTTTTTGGCACCTTTTTCACCTTATTAAGGAATTTAATATCCAAAAACTTGATTGTAAGTGCCCCTGCAACTCTCTTCTAATCAACCAGTCTATAGGAGTGAAGGACAAGGTGACCTAGTCATCTAGTTTGACAAGTTTACAAGTATGAACTATTCAAGGAGACTTATGTTATGATATGGGATGTTTATTAAGGTATAAAACTCAATTGTTCATAGGTTATAAAATTTTCATGTAAGATTGAATAGCCATAAAATGAAAGTAATTAGGTTAATAGGCCTAATTGGCATAGTGGGCTACTTGATCAATAAGGAGACATCAAATTTGGCATAAAGGGATGATGAGATAGTTAACATAGATAAATCATGCTGCATAACTAACCCTTAATTGATAATCAAGGAATAACTAATCTTTAAGTGGCATAAATAATCCTTAAGTGGCATAACTGACCCTATAAGTGATAATCAATGCATGACTAACCCTCAAGGGGAAATCAATGTGTAAAATAAAGGTATATCATGCTTCAAGATAAGGTTGAATTAGTCAAATACATATTAAACTACCTTATCTCAATGAATAAGGAATCATGCAAGATCACCAAACATGGATATATTTCATGAAGATTATTTATAACTATTTGCAACTAAAGTAATGCTTGAGTTAATGATAAATTGATGATCTTTTCTCTCTCTTACACATCATTATTCTTATTATCTCCTATATATATATATATATATATATATATATATATATATATATATATATATATATAAAGGACTTATGGATTTAAAAAGGATCCCTCACCCAGGTATAAGGAAACTCTACCAGGCTTTATACTTGATAGACCTCTTAGATTAATAAATAAACTATTGTAGCTTCTCCATTATTGGCTTATAGTGTGTTTATGCTTATTTATATGTGTATAAGTAGTATAAATATTCTCTTATCATGTACTTGTCACACATATATGTTTATTATTTTTCTTATGTAGGGTGTGTGAAGTGTCAAAGTTTGGTGATCATGTTTGGAGTGTAATCTGGTTGAAAGTGCTTCAAGAGAAGCTTCTCTCCCTTAACCTCCAAGTTATAGTCATTCATCAAGACCTTCATATGAAACATTCTTGCTTAATAGTTTTAGAGATAATGATTTATTCCATTTATAGTTAATTAGTGTTTTTAGGATTACAATATTGATTGGATGAATCATTTAAGGTGCATCACCATCACTAGTATAGGTTTTCCCTTTAAAAGTTATCTTTCTAATTGTTGACCAAATTTGACTTTTAGGTTAAATTGGGACCCCTATAAGTAAAAAAATTAATTTTATGTGTTTTATGGGTCTAATAAATATGTCAAAATGTGTTTCATAGGTTAGTTAATATCATTTAATGTTTTACTAGCCTTGATCCTTAGTCATTTTAGTCCTTTTAGGTCATTTTGAGGTTAAAAAGGAGCACTTAATGACTTGTATGGATTTTTTTGAAGTGTGAAGGTTAAAAAAGTTGAGGTCACATGAAATGAGTTATAAGATGTCTTAATAAACTATTGTTAACTGAAAGTGGTAGGTGCTTCAGAAGAAAGAGTAGTTTTCTTGGAAAAAGGTGAGTTTGGCACTTGTACAACCCATGGGGAAGTGTTCCAAGTGGGATAAGATAATTTAATGTATATTAAGCTTTGAAAATATAAAATAAACATTTAAAATTATGTATAAGTGTAAAAATTTGGCTAAAACCATTTTGCTCCTTTTTCACCCTTCTTGACAAGCAAAAGTAATCTTTAAGTTCATGCTTAATATGGATTGTTGAAGAGGTTTCAGGAAAAATGGTATTTTAAGGTGGTATTAAACTCAGATACCTTCATTTCCATTAAAATATTTTGAATAATGGTGTCCTGTGATTTATGAACGATCTTTATGAAGTTGACTATGATTTTTTGCTTGTTGTTTCATGCACCCAATAGGTTTTGCTCCATTTTTGGCAAGTCTATATGAACTAGTTTTTGAAGTTGATTCCAAATGATTTTTCCTTAATTATATAATGATATACATTATTTTTTATCATTTAAAGGTGTTTTTATATGGTAATCATCTTAGGTTTTAGGAGGGTTCACTTTTATGTGTAACAGGCAATTTTTTCACCATTTGAAGGATTTTCTTGTATTGATGGTGGTCTTGGATGGTGAATATGTTTTGGTTTACATGATTCCATGTTATATTTTTAATTTTAACCTCTAAATATCCTTTCCAAAGGAATCTCTTCATGGAATCACAATCATATGCAAGAAACATAGCTAGGTAGCCATGAACATGCTCACCTATAGGTGCCAACAAGAGGTTTCAAATGTTGAAAAATGGTATATAAGTTCCCATAAATAAATTTATATCAAGATATATTTTTTATATCTTTGAAATATCATGGAGAAGGTTATAGTGTGAAATTTATGATATCATTTCCCATCATACCAATCTTGTTGTTTTCCTGCATACAACTCCATCTTCACTTACAAGGGTCCTCATAAAGATCAACCATATTGAAAGGAGGTTTTTAAGGTAATCAAGGTTTTGAGAGTGAATAAAATCCTTTATAAAAAATTTATAAGGCTTAAACTAAATAGAAACATACAAATCATGCACATTACTCACAAGACCATTTAATGCCTGCTTTGTAGAATAACCACTAGCAAGTGGTAATATAGAAAGTGAAAAGGCCATTTTGAAGTGTTAAAATAAGTTTTTAAACAATTATAGAGGTAATTATAAAATAAAAATATTATTCTAGGCTTTTTGGAATTGATAGGTTGATAGACAAAGTTGAGGATGACTTCAAAAGGATGATGACTGAGTTTTAGGTCCTTTGTCCCTAAATTTACAAAATAAAGTTCTTCAAGATTTTGTTGATATATTATTACAATGTTGTCAATGAATTTTATACCTCATAATTTACTTATATTTTAGCCTCCATATATTATAATGACCTTGAAAGGTTTGAGGAGAAGATGAGTAGTGGAGGATGGTAATGTTGAGGCCTAAAATTGCGTATAAACACACTAAACTCAAGAATTATCTATAGGTCTGAGTCTAAAAGGAACCTTTTTCATCCAAATTTTAAAAATAGACTATGAACCATGTTTTAATGTTTAAAATGGTTTAAATGGGTAATAATGATCTAAAATACCATTTTTACGAGGATAATTCATTGTGTTTTGCTTCTTACACACCTTCTGTCCATACACAGGCCATGAAAATAAGAACCTACAACCAACATGGAGTTCAAATTTGAGAATGATTTTATTTTATTACATAAATGAGTATTAAGGTATGTTAATGGTTTGATAAGGTAATTTAAATCTTCCTCAAAGGTTTAAAGTAACAAACTATGATCTTCCAAGCTCATTTACACCTATAGGTCTTGAAACTCCCATACAGTCAGTTGGGTTTGATTGAGATAGACAATGAGATGAAACTTGGCATATAATATTTGTTTGAATTAAAATAAGGTAAAAAATGAATCCAAAAATTTATAAATAACCATATAAAGATTCAAATATGGTATTTATAGATTTTTATTATAGTCCAAATAGGAAAATGACACCTACAGGTAGGGTTAACTTACCAGTCAAGCCTAAGTAAGGAAGGGTTTGAAGGTGAAAAAAATATTATGTGGTTTTAATATAATTTTTGAATACTTTTTATGGTTTAAATTACCTTATTAAACTCTCATAATGGATAAAAATCAAAGGAAAGGCACTTCCAAGGAAGGCATAGTCCACTCTTGAAAAATCCTACATACTCTATCATAAAAGGAAGTCTATCTTAAAACTTGAGGCCTTTGGAGGGTAAAATAACCTATTATAGGGTTTAAAATTTTTGTATATAACCATTATGACATGGATAGTCTCTTATAATAGTCACATTTGTTTGGGGAAATAGGGGAGTTCCCTCTATTTTATCTCAGACAGAGAGCACTCCCCTCATGCACAAAACTGGTAGGTTTTAGGGAAAAGGGGATGAAGAGTGACCAAGGAGATGTTTGGACATGGAAAAAAGGTTTTTAAAGTTATAACACATATAATAAAACATTAAAATACTTATTTATAATAAGGGAACCAAACATAAGGGTCTAGACCTTCAAAAGTGCAGATAGGCTCATGAAACATGGTTATGCCTAGAATCCAAACAAGAGGTCACTCTCACTTCTAGATATAATTGAGATTTAAAATTTGTTGGATCATGTTTTTAAGATCATAATATATATTTAGGTGCCATTTGAATGTATGGTATCCATCAAAATGTCATTCTAGGCTTGAAAGGTGCAGATGGGCTTTTAGACAAGGTTTAAGGCAAGGCCAAATGAAGATTCATTCATACTTATAACATTAGGTAGGACTTATAAATAATTTGGAATTTTTTTTAGGGTGAATAAAAATGTTTTAAATCTTTTAGAGTGCAAATTAAACCATAAGGAAGCTATTTTTGGCCTAAAAGCAATATCAGGCTTATGCAAAAAGTGAA
The DNA here is from genome assembly GCA_037957365.1 of Torreya grandis. Taxonomy (NCBI): domain Eukaryota; kingdom Viridiplantae; phylum Streptophyta; class Pinopsida; order Cupressales; family Taxaceae; genus Torreya; species Torreya grandis. The sequence continues at coordinate 51,737 of JARHVA010010707.1, read as the reverse complement.
AACAAGCTCGATAGGCGAGCTTTGAGTGCTCACATCGCCTTGAAGGATTTTAATGGAGAAATGATAGGTTTGGAGAAGATAATAGGGTCATTGTAAAACCATATCATGGATTTTTTTTTCAAATTCAATGTGAAATCTTTATGAATGAACCTTAAGAAGTCAAACTACTCAAATCCTTGCTAAATCCTTACAAGGACCAATTTGGAGAAATGGAGTTAGAAAGCTACTCTAATGGACAAATTTTACTAGGATGATGATTATAAATTACAAATGACTCCTTGAATATGCTCCCCATGCTTTTTTTCTATATGGACTTATACAGATAGGGTATAAAATAATATTTTCTTGATAGTTTTATGCATTATGCAAGTTCAAGGAGGTGTTTGAAGATGAAACAAACTTTGGGAGAAATATTAAGACTTGTGATAAATATAAATTTTCATTTTATTCCTCATAAAAATTATTAAGTACATCAATATGAACTCTCATCTTATCCAATCAAAATTGGCATAGTGGACATAGTGGTGAGAAGGGTCAAAAACTTCAAGTAGACTAATTTTAAGGTGTTTTTGATGCCTATAATACCATTGAGGGTATTAAAAAGTGTCATCCACTCCATCCCATGGATTTTAATGGGAAACTAAATCCAAATTTGAGGTCAAGTGTGCAGGATGCATGAAGGAAGAGTTTTTTGGATTGTAGATGATGAAGTCTCCTTTCTAGATGATTCTAGATGACCAAACCTAAAACCAATTCATGGGGAGGAATGTTTGAAAGTCATCCCATTCATTCCAATAATTATACCTATCCCTAATCAGTTTTGGGATGTTTAAATAGGTCCAAATCATGAAGGTAGTTTTCTAAGCTAGAATGAGGAGTTTCATGCCACTTTTCATGAGTTTTATTAATTATTGTTATGCCCTTAACCATTGGTGTGTCCAGGGATATGTGTGGCTTACTTGTGGCTTACATACCTCTTTTATATACTTATTACATATCTATATGTTCTTAGATAGGTCTGCCTATGGAATAACCATGGCTAAGTAGACTATATATAAGAGGTAGTGGTTAGTCTTTAATCATCATATATGAATTATTCTAATATTATTGAATTATTGTGGAGGTTACCCTCTTGAAGTGGATTTTATATAATATCTAGTATTCTAATTTTACATTAGTTATTTTTGTGTGATCTCTCATATTTATTTATTACATGCAAATTTGTGTGAACATCTAAGTAATTTCATTACAAGTGATATCAGAGCTTTGATTTGGGCAAGTTTCTTGTAGCATTTTTTTAGTCTATCAAGGCATGGATTTTGGGAGAGGAAGGAATAAAAAACATAACTTGTAATCTAGGAAGAATTTATTTTTTCTATCAGCATAGTATTTCTTAAAACACCTTTTGAAAAAAAAATAGTAAAAAAAAGTCTAGAATTTTTTTTCCTCTTACACAATTGCAATCATTAGATTTGTCTTGATGAGATGATCACAATGGTATATTCTATTGATACACTTATTTGTGCCAAACATTTTACCCTAGTGTGCAAAGGCAGTGATTGGATTCATCTTGGTGAGGTGATCACAATGGTATCATCTCTTGGTACACTTTTTCTGGGGTAAAAACCTTCCTAGTGTTTGTTTATGGTAGGTCCTTTGACTCAGGGAAGAAAAGGGGCACCAAAAACTCCTAAGACTCCTTATACTAAAGACATGGAATCTAGAACTTTAGATTTAATGATTTCTTGACTTCAGGCTAACATAAAGAACTTGGTAAGGCATGATGACTATATTGTAGTTCAAGATAATGTTTTAGGGATGCACAAAGAGATTAATGGGGTTCACACTAAATTGCATCATATCACTACATAATTTGTGGCCCTTACATCTAAATTTTATCCTAACAACCCTCCACTTTAGCATTCAAATCCTCCTCTCAACACCAACAACTCTCATACTAGTGTTAAACCGATGTTGCCAAAAGTGGACATACATAAGTTTGATGGTAAGGATCTTCTCACTTGGAATACACAAATTGAAAATTTATTTGAGCTACATCAAACTCTTAGTTGTTAGAAGGTGATAGTGGCATCTCTATATTTGGACCCTGAGCAGTTTATTTGGTATCATTTTGTGTGTGTTCAAAAGAAACATAATGGTGCTCCTATTACATGGTATATTTTCATGGATGAGTTGTTGAATCATTATCATAATAATGTATCTAAAAACTATTTCAGTCAATTATCCAAACTATGACAAATAAGATGTGTGAAGGATTATATTCATCAGTTTTAGAATCTATTCTTATGGGTGGAAGACATTGTTAGGTAAATTTGATTTATATTTTTTTGGGTGGCCTAAAAAATAACATCTAATTAAAGGTTCAAATGTTTCACCCAACATCTACATTAAAAGTTATCCCTAGGGCACACATGGCAAAAGAAAAAGAGATAGTCAAAAGAAAAACTTTCACTACTAATCATGATCACACCTTTCTAACACCATCATTTGAGAAACCCACTAGATTGACACAATGGAAAATTGAGGAGAAGCAAGCCAAAGGGTTGTGTTATGGTTACGATAGAAAATGGAGAAAAGACCATCATTGTGCTGAAAAGAAGTAGTTTTACATTGAGGGTACCAATGAGGATGAAGATGATGAAGAGGTAAATGTTGAGGATGAAAAAGTTCCTAAGGAGGAATCTAAAGACTCTCAGCCTATTATTTCATATCTTGCACTTTCAAGTATTAGTACTCCCCAAACTCTTAAGCTGATGGGTTTCCTTAAGAAATAAAAAGTCACTATCTTAATTGATTCTAGGAGCACACATAACTTCATCAATAGTAATTTGGCTACTCATTTGAACTATTTTATTTATATAACTCCAAAAGTTTAGGTTATGATTTCAAATGGTGGTAATATCAGTTGTTCAGGAAAATATCATAGTATTAAGCTGGCCATGGGAGAGTAATTGTTGGATTCTCCTATGTTTTCTATTCACATAGGTGGAGCTAACATTGTTCTGGGAGTACATTGGCTCACTACTTTGGGAATTATTGAGATGAATTTATAAGAATTATTCATGCACTTTCATTTTGAAGAAATGACATTTGAGATAAGGGGTTTAAAAGATAAATCTCCATAGCTTGTTATCTCCCATCAAATGACAAAGATTCTCCATAAGGGTGCTGAAGGATTCATAGCTCACTTGTTTTCCATGGAAGTATAATCAACTCAACTATCTCCACATCTTGATCTACACAAAGTGATTGATGGTTATTTAGTTGTTTTTGGTGATATGCTAAAAGTACTTCCACTTAGACGCATGCATGATCATGTTATCAAACTTATTCTTGGTAGTACAACACCCAATATTAGGCCATACATGTATTCATATGCCCAAAAAAGTGAAATTAAAAAGATGGTATAGGAGATATTGGCTATAGGAATCATTCACCGTAGCCAAAGTGAATATTCTTCTCCAGTTGTCATGGTGAGAAATAACGCCTAGAGGATGTGTCCTAACTGCAAAGAACTCAACAAGTACACTATCAAATTTCCTATTCCTATCTTTGATGATTTGCTAGATGAATTGAATGGTGCTTTTTATTTTACCAAGTTAGATCTATGTTCTAGGTATCATTAAATTTGGATCTATGATGAAGACATACCCAAAACAATTTTCAAGACTCATGAGGGCCATTATGAGTTTTTGGTTATGCCTTTTGGTCTAACAAATGCACCATCTACTTTTCAGAATTTGATGAATATTGTTTTTAGGCCATTTTTGAGGAAATGCTTTTTGGTATTTTTTGATGATATCCTCATTTATAGTGAAAATTAGAAATACCATTTGCAACATGTGCAATAGGTACTCTCAAATTTGGAACAACATCATTTTTATACCAAAGCTTTGAAATGTACTTTTGGGGCTTATGAGGTTGAATATTTGGGTCATCTAGTTTTTCATGGAGTGAAATTGGATCCTAAAAAAATCCAAACAATGGTGGACTGGCCAATTCCTAAGACACTCAAGAAACTATGGGAATTTTTGGGGCTAATTGGTTACTATTATATGTTTGTCAAAAATTATGGTAGTATTATCACCCCTCTCACCTCTTTGTTGAATAAAGACTCCTTTCAGTGGACTAATATAGCTACCAAGGCATTTGAACAATTGAAATTGGCTATGTGTACCACTCTAGTATTGGCCACTTCTAATTTTTCCAAGACTTGTGTGGTTTAATGTGGTGCATCTGGGTATGGTATGGGTGTTTTACTCATGTAATAAGGCAGACCACTTGCATTTGAAAGTCATCAAATAAAATTTAAAAATCATCACAAACCTATCTATGAGAAATAAATGATGGCCATTTTGCATGAAGTCAAACAATGGAGACCTTATTTGATGGGTCACCCCTTTCAGGTAAAGACTAATCATGATAGTCTCAAATATTTTTTGGAACAATGGTTATCATCTAAAGAATAATAGAAATGGGTAACTAAGATGTTAGGCTATGATTTTGAAATAGTCTATAAAAAAGGCAAGGATAAAGTGGTGGTAGATGCACTATCTAGAAAGGATGAATTAGTTGAGGCATTGCTACATACCATAACCATTTTATAGGTAGATTAGCTAGAAGAAGCATGATCAGAATGGGAAAATGATAGTGTTACCCATGATTTGATTCAAAATATTTAGCAAGGTTTAGGTGGATTTGAAAAATTCACATGGAAGGGCAATGAATTATGGTATAAAGATAGATTATACCTATGTAAGAATTATATTCTTAAACAAAAAATCCCTTAGGAACTTCATGCAAATCCACTTGGGGGTCATTCAAGTTTTTTGAAAACCTATCACAAAATCAAGAAAGATTTTTTTTGGGAAGGACTCAAGGGGGATGTCCAAAAATATGTGGCTAAATATATGATCTGTCAACAAAATAAAGGTGAAATCATTAAAACTCTAGGTCTTTTATAGTCTTTATCCATCTTAGCCAATGTTGGGAAGAGGTATTTATGGATTTCATTATAGGGATACCAAGATTTGATGGTCAAAATATTATCATGGTTGTTGTAGATCATCTCAGTAAGTATGCTCATTTTTGTTCTTTATCACAACCATTTGTTACTAGTATAGTAGCTTCTACTTTTCTCAATATAGTTTATAAATTGCATGGGACCCCTAAGATCATTTTTAGTGATAGAGATCCCATTTTTACTAGTAATTTTTGAATTGAGTTATTTGCATGTTTGGGCACCCAATTAGCTCATAGTTCATCATATCATCCTCAAATTGATAGATAAACTAAGTTTGTCAACAAATGTGTGGAAGGACATCTCTGTTGTTTTGTTTTTGATAAATGGGTTCATTAGTTGCCACTTGCTGAATGGTGGTATAGTAATTCTATTCATAGTTCTTCCAAAGTGTCTCCCTTTGTGACACTACATGGATACCATGCACCATCTATCACTTCAACCTTGAATTTCCATCCTAAAGTTCATGTAGTTGAAGAACATATTCACCATCAACATGAGGTCCTTGCAACCTTGTGTGAAAATTTAGATATGACCCAAAATCACATGAAGCAATAGACAAATCAACATAAAAGTGAGAGGCATTTTGACATTAGTGATTGGGTCTTTGTTTGCTTACAACCATGTAAGCATATGCCATTAAAGTAATACAAAAAGGATAACAAGTTGTCCCCTAAGTATTATGGGCCTTATTAGATCTTGCAAAAAATAGGTAATATGGCCTACAAGTTAGAGTTTCCTTCATCCACTCACATACATCCAATATTTCATGTATCATGATTGAAAAAAGTCATTAGAAATAGAGTTGTCATTCAAATATAGTTACCAGAATTGGATGAGGAAGGCAAAGTTGTTCTTGATCCTAAGGCAATCCTTCACATACACACTAAGTAGTTGTAGTCCAAAGTGATTACAGAGTACCTGATCAAATGGAAGAATCTACCATGTGAAGATGCCACTTGGGAGGATGAAGCATTTATTTAATAACATCTAGATTTGCCTCAATATTGAGGACAACATTGTTTTTAAGTGGATGGGCATTCTACACCCTTAATCATTGGTGTGTCTAGGGATATGTGTGGCTAACTTATGGTTTACATACCTCTTTTATATGCTTATTACATTTCTATATGTTATTAGATAGGTCAGTCTATGGAATAATCATGGCTAAGTATACTATATATAGGAGGTAGTGGTTATTATTTAATCATCATGTATGAATTATTCCACTCTTACTACATTGTTTTGAAGGTTTCCCCCTCGAAGTGGCTTTGTTATACTATCTAGTATTCTACTTTGTTATTGATTATTATTATGTGATCTCTCATATCTATTTATTCTATGTGAATTTATGTGAACATATAAGTAATTTCATTACAATTGGATGGATACTTGTGATTCTTAACCTTGCATGGTTCATCCCATATCCTCTTCTCATGCATAAGTAATTGATTTTATTAGATTGACAAGTGTCCTTGTGACCCTTGGACTTCTCTTTTCTCCTCTCTCTCTCTCTCTCAAGTTCAATAAGAACTAGCCATTTTGGCCATTTAAAATCATGTTATAACTAAGTATGGTAAATCCTTGATCATTCACATACCATTTGATCAATAACACTACTTATTTTTACCTATTCATGACTATTCATAAGTGTGTTTTACTTGGATGATGAATCTTGCTTAGTGAAGACTATGGATTCCTTAGCATGTTGTTTCATTCTTTTACCCTATTTGTAGTTGGAAAGCTTCTTCTTATAGTGCATGTTAAGTAGGAAATGTCAAGGATTAAGTGAGTTAGTTTATTCATTAGTGCCATTCAAGGCCTCTTTTCTAGTCCTCCTAGCTTTGCATATTCATCCATAACCTCATAATGTAACATTGATGTGAGAAGATGCAGATTGAAGGAGTGTATGTTTAGTTAGTCTTTTGTTCTTATGTGTAACATGCTATTGGTTGGAAGTCATCATCTTATTTGGTGTATCACCTCCCTTAGAATAGTTTTATTTTAGTTATTTCTCTGCCTTCTCCCACCCAAAGTTTATGTTTAGTTGCAATCCAAAGTGGTACATCAATGGAGCTAGCCATATCTAGAGATTCACCTAATCCTTAGGCTAGCCATAAGCCTATATGTGTTTCAATTATGCCAATTGGATGAGGAGAGATTATAAATCTCCTTGAAGGGTGAAAATTCAAGTGACAATATTTTATGGCATGCTTGGTGTGTTATCTCTTAATAATTAGCCTTTAGAGGCATCTATCTAAACATGAATCTAAATTTATATTAGTTGGTCAAGCAACCTAGATTTCCTTTTTAAGTTTGTTGGTAATAAATTTCTTTGTGTTCTTATTTTCAATGAGGTTTCATGGCTAATTTTGGTGGTGAGTATTGTTTTACACAATTTGGTGAGACATTTCAAGCTTGTGCCATTCCCTATCAACAAGAGAAAGTTACTAATAAACCTTGGTGTGATTATTACTAGTCTTGTTATGATCCCTATCAACTCCCACATGGTCATTATCAGCCTTCTCATGATTATTACTAGTCCTATAACTAGCCTCCTTAATGTCCTGCTCCTCCTAGTCAACCTAGACACTTCTCAACTCAATCCATTTCCACCATCAAGAAGACACTCTTGGGCTATGAGAAGTACATATTAGATCTTGATACAATAAGGGGACATGGTTAATATGTTCCTATAAATTTAATTCACAAGGAAAGATATGCATTAGAGCTGGTCAAAAGAGAGTGGATACCTATTGAGAGAGACAATTGGAAAAGGATCACAAGTGAGATGCTAGATGTGAGTGGCTTGATTGCATCCTTTGAAGATAAACTAAGAGTTCATGAGGAGTAGCCTCACCAAGTCTATCAGCCCTCATATCCACTTCCCTAAGTTTTCTATCAGCCATATTTGATCCCTACTCATGAGCCCAATCAAAATTACCAAAGTCATCCTTTTCCAAATTAAGTGGAAGAGAGTTGAAAAAAGAAACCTTATTTTTAAAACTAGTCTTGATAGGAAAATTGAGTTGGCTAATATGCATATGAATCTGTACATGTTAGTAGCAAAGGAAGTGGAATTAAAGTCCTAATTACCCTTACAAATTGCATCCCCATCTTAAGGAAAGACCTCTAGATATGAGATTCCAAGTTGGAGACAAGGTGGAGAATCCAAGCCTAAGGAGATTCCAATTTTATTCAACACTTCATCCACTCCTCAAATTTATTAACCACCTCAAGAAAAAAATTATAATCCTAATAGCCTAAACTATAGTAAAATATTTTAATCATGGGGAAATAAAGAAGATAGAAGCATTATTAAGGAGTGTGAAGTTGAGAATGAAGTTGATACTTTGCAAGTCCCTCCCATCCTTCCTCGAGAAACCTCTTAATTTTCATGTCAACCCTATTATACTCCTCCTTCTCATGAATAATCCTATTAAATTCAATAAATAATTTTCTAAGAGAACCTATCTAATCAAATTGAAGAGTTATAGTCAAGAATGAAGTTTCTAAGTCAAGGTGTGATGGAAGGTTGAGACCCAAAAGAAGATCCTATGCCTAAAAACACCCCATCTAACCTCCCTCAAGAGATTGATAAAGATAAATCATATTTTAATGAATTTATTTTTAAGTGTAAGGAATAAAGCCAATATATATTATCCCAAGGTTTTCCTACCCTTCCTCAATATATTCCAAAAGAATCCCCTACATTTCACCCTCAATGCGATTTTGAGTTCTATGTACCACCTCCACCAATAAGTTGATATTTTCCTCACCCCATCACCATTTTCCTTGATGTACCTATGGTATGGAAGCATAAATAAGAGAAATTTGTTGACAAAAACTCATAACTCTTGCTTGAAGAAATCCTAGCTCCTTAGCAGCCTCATTAGACTAAGTCACATGACTTCAAAATGCCTAGTCTTGGAATCAAAAAGAAGGAAAAAGAAATGGAGGATATTTCAGCCCTTGATAACCAAATTCCTATTTTGGAAGTTGAGATGAAACTTGAGATCCATCAAGAGGTTCTAAATGCTAAAAAAAATGTGGTATCTTGTGTTGAATCTTCAAATTGGGCTGATGAGGAATAATGTTTTCCTTTTACCAAAGAGGGAGAAATGGTCATTGATTCTTCCATCACTATGCAAGAAATCATGGATGGGAAATAAAAAATTCCTAATCATCCTTGGGATTATTTGTTTTTAGTAATTATATTAGGTTATACTCCTCTTCAAGGAGGCTATGATCTAGTCAAATTTGGAGAAGGTAGCCTTGACACTCAAGTAAGTATGCAAAGGAAAAACAACCTTTCAAATCTATCCTTTCAAGAAGCATATACATTTCATGATGATATGTTTGAAGTAGTGAATATGGGTTATAATACTCTCAACAAATTTGTAGAAACACATCATCTCTTTAAGGATGAAACAAGCTCTTATTGGCCTTAATCTTCTAAAGAACATGAAACTACTCCTTTTGAAGCCATGTTTACTAAGGAGATACAAATTGACCATGAAATGAAGAGTGAAAAATAGTATGAAGTATGTGAAAATGTTCAAGAGGAATATATCTACATTGGAGACCTATTTGAAGATGATATAATTGAGATAAGGTCAATTCAAGTGTCAAGGAATAGGTTTGATCTACAAAGCATCCAATTCAAGGAAAAACATGTTTGGCACTATGATCCACCTCATCAAGAGGATGATTCAAGAAAATTTCCTTTTGATATTGTAAAGGAGGTTTTATTAGTTACTATTTTTTTATATTATTTTTTTCTCTAATTCCCCTAAGTTCTTTAAGCACATGTGTATGTGTCTTGTTAGTTTATTTGCTTTACTTTTATGTGTCCTTGTTTTGTGTGGTTGAGGTAGTCAAGTCACCTTGTATTGATAAAATCCTATGATAAAATTCATATTTTTGTGTCTTAGAATTAAAATTTCTCCCTAATCCCAATGGACTGATAAGGATACTAGTCTAGTTAGTATAGCAGGCATACTATCCCTATGAGTCACCAATTTGTTAACCAAATTTGATTTTTAGGTCAAATTGAGATCCCTATAGGTAAAAACATGACTTTTAGGTATTTTAGGGGTATAATAAATATGTCATAATGTGTTTTAAAGGTTAATTAATTTCATTTAATGTTGTACTAGCCTTGGTCCTTAGTCATTTTAGTCTTTTTAGTCATTTTGGGTCATTTTGAGGTTAAAAAAGATCATTTAATGACTTGTATAATTTTTTTGGGAAGCATGAAGTTTAAAAAATGTTAGTTCATGTGAAATGTGTCTTAATAGGTCTTAATCAACTATTGGTAACTAAAAGAGGTAGGTGCTTTAGAAGAAAGAGTAGTTTTCTTGGAAAAAAATGTGAGTTTGGCACTTATATGGCCCATGGGGAAGTGTGACACATGGACAAGATCATGTAATTCATATTTATCTTCCCCAAGATCAAATACACATTTTAAATTCTTTTAAAGTGTCAAAAATGGGCTAAAAACATTATGCTCCTTTTTCACCCTTCTTGGTAAATAAAAGTAGTCTAAAAGGGTAATGTTTAGTACGAACAACTAAAGAGGTTTTAGGACAAATGATATTGGGAGGTGGTAGTACATTTTAAAAAATTAAATTAAATTAAAATATTTTTAATAATGGTGGCTTGCACTTTCTGAACCATCCTCATGAAGTTGACTATGCTTTTTTACTTGTTTCATACACCCTACAGGTTTTACTCCATTTTTCTCAAGTCCATACGAAACAATTAATGAAGTTGATTAAAAATGATCTTGAATTAATTATATAATTCTCTCCATACTGTTTTTATTAATTTAAGGAATTTTTATATGATAATCATCTTAGGTTGCAAGAGGGAGCACTTTTTTATGCAACAGGTAGTTTTTTCACCATTTGAAAGATTTTCTTGTTTTGATGGTGGTCTTGGAGGGTAAATATGTTTTGGTTTACATTATTATATGTTATATTTTTAATTTTCACCTCTCAATCTCCTTTATAAATGTATCTCTTCATGGAATCATACTCATATGCAAGAAACATAGTTAGGCAGCCATGAACATGCTTACTTATAGGTGCCAATAAGAGGTTTCAAATGTTTGAATGTGGTATAAAAGTTACCCTAAATCTGGTTAGATAATGATATATTATTTTTTATCTTTGAAATATTATGGAGAATGTTATAGGATCAAATTCATGATATCATTACCCATCACACTAATCTTGTTGTCTACCTACATACAACTCCATCTTCACTTATAGGGGTCCTCATAGAGATCAACCATATTGAAAGGAGGTGTTTAAGTTAATTAGGGTTTTGAGAGTGAAGAATTTTATTTTTAAACTTTTTATAAGGTCTAAAATACATTGAAACATACAAATCATGCGCATTGCTCATAAGACCATTTATTGCTTGCACTATCGAATAACCACCTACAAGTGGTAATATAAAGAGTGAAAAGGCCATTTTAAGTGTTTAAATAAGTATTTGAAACCTTATTGAGGTAATGATAAGATTAAAACATCATGATAGACTTTTTGGAATTGATAGGTTGATAGACAAGGTTGAAGATGACTTCAAAAAGATGATAGTCTATTCATTAGTGTCATTCAAGGCCTCTTGTCTAGTCTGACTAGATTTGCACATTAATCCATAACCTCATAATATAAAATTGATGTGAAAATATGTATATTTAAGGAGTTTATGTTTGGTTAGTCTTTTTTTCTCATGTGTAATATGCTGTTGGTTAGAATTCATCATCTTATTTGGCGTAACACCTCCCTTAGAATAGTTTACTTTCAATTATCTCTCTCCCTTTCCACCCTAAAGTTTAGGTGTTATTAAAATACAAAGTGGTAAATTAAGGGATCTATCCCTATATATAGATTCACCTCATCCTTAGGCTACCCATAAGCCTAGAGGTGTTTCAATTATGCCACTTGGATGAGGAGAGCTTAGACATCTCCTCAAAGGGTGCAAACCAAGTGACAACACTAACTCTTTTCACCCCAAAATAAAAATATATTTTAGGAAAAGGATTTAAAATTGATATATCAGAGGATATATCCTCATAATATATAGGTTTGGTCTAGTTATAGGTAATCCACAACCTATATACCAATCCAATGTTAGTCTAGATTTGAAGGAGAACTAAACAATCTACTTCATAAGGTACAACTTAGGTTACTAACAAGTATCAAATTGATATCCTTATTCTTGACTAAGATAATTTGGGCTCCCCAAGGTGATACACTTTGTATAATCAAATCATTTTCCATTAGATCTCGCTTCTAAACCTTGAGTTCCTTATAGATCTTCCACATTCATATGATATGAAGCCTTAAATGTGGGTGTAGATCCCAATACTATATCAATGTAAAACTCAAATTTGATTTGAGGAGGCAAACTAGTAAGTTATTTAGGAAATACATCCTTAATTATATCAATATAATATATTTTTTCATATAAAGTTCTCTCTCTTTGGAGAGTTCATTTAATTATACATTATACAATTTTCAGCCCTTCATTACTACTTGTTTCAAATATAAGGCTGATATAATATTTTGAGCTATAGGACTCACAATACCTTTGATTTCAATTGGATTTCCCATATAATCAATGAATTTACCTTATTATTAAAATAGTTAATTTTCATTTGATGTTTTTTAAGCCAAAACATTCCTAAAATAAGGAAAAAATATCTTAAAGGTACTAAAAATAGATTTACATGAGCCTTAAAGACTCCCAAATCTTATTCACCCTACTCCAAACATTCTAAAACAACCACTATTTTGTGTGTGCAAAAATTTACCTCCCATCCTTCTCTCAATTTATAGGTTTTTTTACATTTGAAAATAATTGAAGGTGAAATGAAGTTGTCAGTAACACCATATTCAATTATAGTATCCAAAGAAACAATAATTATAATTTTTGTTTCTATAGGAGTTGACTGAAGATGAATAATCCTATTATCAATAACATCATATAATCAATGATTTCTAGGTTGATTTAATTTAAAATGGGGTAAATCCTTTATGTATTGGTTTTCACTACATTATCAACATTCCAAAGCTATTCATGGATGTAATGAAACTTAATTATCTCTAGTAGCTGGGTCACAGGAGTTTATTTATTGTTGATTACAATTTTCATCATGATGACTTAAGGAATAATGAGGTTTGGGACCTCTATTGTTATTCTATAATTTTACATAATTACTTCTATATTTTACAGCATTATTATTTGATCATATTTCTTGAAATTTTTATTCATTTGAAAATGGAAGCTTTTGGATTAGATGGAAGCCTACTATTCCAATATCCTTGTCTTGCCTTAGGTGAGACTTTCAATTTTCCTCTACATGGCGATTTAATCATAGTAGCCAAATTGCAATGGTTTGTCATGTTTATGTCATGCATCAACACCTCTTAAGCTTTAACTTTTTCACCTTATTTTATTTTTTATGCATATAATTTGCATAACAAAAGAGATTAAGGAACTTGTTATCATATTCTAGAATAATCATTGTTCCTTGTTTCAACAATTGTAATTCATTAATTTTATGTTCTTTATAATTCCCATTCAAGTATATTTTTTTGAACTACCTCTCAAATGTCTCTTAAGAGAGAATCATGGGTTCATAACCTTTAATATCACACAAGTGGTTCCAAAACAATGCCACATCACCCACTAATTAGTAGGATCCTATATGGGCCTTGATATTTGAGTTTGTGTTATGCAGGGTGAAATAATTTTATAGGTTCACCAACCATGTCTACGTATCATATCCAATTTCTCCACTAAAATAATTAGGTGATGAAATTTTATTAATACATTTTATGATGGGATCCAACACATCATGCTGTCTAAGATTCTATCCTTTTTGCATTTATTCATGCCTACATCCTTCCTATAAATTTTTCATATTCACTAGTATTTGGACATATGTTTCCATTTATACTTTGATGTTATAAAGTACATACAATATATAATTTAGGATAACATTATTCATAGCATGATCTATGTTGGCATCACCCTCAACATTGTTTTTATTACTTCCATTAACATCATTATTAGGATCATCATTAATACTGATATGATCATCCCCGACATGAAAATTATCATTATATCCACCAATGCTATTATTACCAACATTCACATTGACATCATTATTAGAAACATTATTTTTAGCATTGTTTATTTCCTAAATGTCTATCAACATTATTTTTATAGGAACTATTTCCAACATTACCTTTATTGGCTCGTGCCTTGACCATGCTAAGAAAAAAACTAAAATTTTAGCCACATGCTTCCCAAAGATCCATAGTGCATGAGCTAGGCTTTGATACCACTCTCATAAGACCTAAAAATAATCCTAATTTTTTTGGTCTATTTATGAATATGAGCATATAATTAAAACAATCAATCATATATTGAATATGCATTACCAATAATTTCATGGGTTATGTAGTTGATTGAGAAATTCAAAAGATGTGGTGTGACAATAGATTCAGTTAACACCTCATTTTACATCAAGTTATGCATCCACCTTAATAAAAAGGAAGTAATATAACACATGTTAAATTTTGTTTCAATGGTAATGATTCCCAATTAACCCCAAAGAATGTTAAAGTTGAGATAAGATCAAGTAACAATACTTATTTGAAATAGAAGGCAACATTTCCTTGAACCATGCATCATTATGAACTATGGTAGGTCACAAAGAACAACTTAAGGGACTAAGGTCCTTGCTTTAATTAAATCAAACATTAGGTTTAATATCAATAATAAATAGATAAATATAATTCAATGATTTAAAATCTATGAAGAGTAACTGGTGCCTAAACATTCATAACTTTGGTAAGTGGCCACCAGATTTTAAAAAATCAATACAACTTAATATTATATTCAACAACAAGATAAATTATTTACACAATAAGAATACCATAATGATCTCAATAGTTTAAATTTAATAATGTAGCTTGCTCATTATAACTTCACTATTGATTCCTTTCTTTAACCATTTGAATGACCTAAACTTAAGTCAAGATATCTTGATGGTGTCTTTAATTAAATGAGTAGAAGATCATTATTCTATGTGAAACTTTTATTATTGTGAGAGACAAAATAATAATAACATTTATACAAGTTTATTCAAGTTTATAATCTATTTTTATTAAAAAATGAGTAAGTTTAATTAACCAAAGTTCATTTTTATTGTTCTCTTATCATTCTTATTGATCTAAATACCATAACATATAAAAGAGTCGATAGGTAGCCAATACATAATTTATCTTACTTAATCCATATTAAAATACTGGATATAATTTAAAGTAAAAATCCTAATCAAAGATAGCTTGATTACTTATAGTCTCTTAGATTGAGTGTTACATGTGTCATTTGCATTGCCCTTATTACTCAATCTAGTTCTAGACCACCATTAGAAAATCATGATAATAATAAGACCTTGTTTTATAGTTAAGAGTTAATAATTAAATCAACATGTAGTAATAATAATTTTAATAAAAAATTAATTTTTTGTTTTCAAGTTAAATATAATTATCAATTCCTAATTGAATTTTCTTAATGTTCATCATCTCTCCATCAAAATATTAATACACACTTTCTAATTATTGTAAAGTGTCAACTATAATGAAATTAAGTAATAATATTGTTGACTAAATTTGACCCTACAAGTCAAAGTGGGACCCCTATAGGTAAAAAATTGACTTTAGAGGTTTATAGTGGGTTTAGTATTATGTAATAGGGTGTATTATATGTTAATTGATGTCATTTAATGTTATATTAGCCTTGGTGATTAGTCAATTTATTCCTTATGTCCTTTTGAGTCATTTTTAGGGTTAAAAAGAGGATTAAATGATTTATATGACCTCATTGGTAATTTTGAAGGTGTAAAAAGGGAAATTTAATGTGACATGTGTCCTATTATGGCTTAATCAACTATTCATAAGTGAAAGTGATAGGTTCTTTAGAAGAAAGAGCAGTTTTCTTGGGAAAAGAGAAGACCTTGACACTTGTATGGCCCATGGGGGAAAGTGACACATGGGAGAAGGCCATGAAAAATATATAAAAATTATTCAAGCTCAATTAAATGTTTTAAATTCTTTATAATTTCCAATTTTGAGCTAAAACCATTCTACTCCCTTTTCACCCTCTTAACACACAGAACTAGTCTTCAGGTTTGTACTTGGTACGGATAGTTGGAGAACTTAAAAGTCAAACACCTTTGGGTGGGTAAAGTAAACTTATAGAGATTAATTTCCATTAAAATATTTATAATAATGGTGTCATTTTATTTATGAACCATCCTCATGAAGTTGACTTTGTTTTTCTGCTTGCTAATTTGTGCACCCTACAAGTTTTTCTCCATTTTGGACAAGTCTGTACAAAATAGTTGGTGATGTTGACTTCAAAGGATGTTAGATATATTATAAAATTATCCCCATATTTATTTGAATGTTTTAAGGTGTTTTAATGAGCAAGCTATCTCAGGTTGTAAGAGAATGTATCATTCTATGTTGTAGGTAGTTTTCACTATCTGCAAAACCTTCATGCTTTGATGGTGACTTCATAGGATTGTTTTAGGTTCATTTACATGTTTTAAATTCTCTCTTGATTCAATTTACCTTTAAACTTCACTCTTAAAATCAATTTCCATGAGTTTTTAGTTATATGCAACATATATAATCTTCCACCATTAATGAACATGTACAGGTACCCTAAAGGAAGAAAATCACATTGGAAGAAGAACACCTAAGTTGAACAAGGTCATAAGGATTAATAATAGCATATTGGAAATAATTTAAATATCTCAAGATCCATTAGAAGGTCAAATTCAACACACACTATTTATGATTATACTCACTACATGAAAATAGGAAAATGTTCATCTACAGGTGGCTTGGTAGAGAACTGTAGTGCCATTTTGAAGTGTTAGATCATGAGTTTGAGCATTTCTTGAAGTCTTGATGTGTTTTATAGATCATGATAGACATTTTTAAGAATATATATTTACAAATGGAGGTTTTAAAACATGTTATAAGGTTAAATGATTGATTTAGGGATAAAATCCCAAAAAGAGCAAAATAGAGTACCTTTAGGTTTTGTTGATATCTCATAACAGGGTTACAAAGACGTGTTTCACATATTGTTGACATTTTATTAAATATTACATATAGGAAAAATAATTAGAAAATTTTGGAGGGTAGAGGCTTGATGTAGTTTGGTTGTTAGAGTCCCCAAAGTTGCCATTTAGATACTGAATTGCTTCATTATTATCTATAGGATTGGACGCTTTGAGGGAAATTCATGCTCCAAGTTGGTAGCCTAGACCATGTCACCATGTTGGAGGAGTTAAAAATAGCTTAAGGTAGCATATATGACCTAAAATATCATTATAAGGAGATAATATACTATGTTTTAGGTCTAATATTCACCTACATGCTTCTATTCTCCAAGATTGTTCACCTACAACAAGTTTTAACTCTACACCAATCATTAAGTGAGTCTAAACATAGAAACATAAACCCTGATAGTGAAAGTTTCTCCTAAAATACCTAAAATGTATCATTGGACATGTCTTATAGGTTTCAAATATAAGTTCACCCATAATATCCTACTTGTCCCAACATAGTTGACTATGTTTGACTAGGACAAATAGTGAGCAAGTTTGAGGACTGTGAATGTGGAAAATGCATAAGAAAGAGGAAAATCGATCCAAGTCATTTCAAAAAAGTCTTGGGAGATATAAAAAATGTTTTGGAATATAAATCATTACTTTCAATCTCAAATTATGCAAGAATACCTACAGGTGTCCCAACTAAGGCAAAAACATAGTCAGGATTTGTACATACAGTCTTGAGAATTCAATGTATGGAAAGAGGTATGTAAGGAGTTGAAGTATTTAACACACTTGTATCAAATTAATAATTAACATTAAGTTATATATAATATATTTGAAATGGGAAGTGATGCAAAAAATGGGATCTAATGATGCATCACACAGTCTACATGAGAAACCTTGTACATAGTCTACTTATCTACAATCTTATGTGGGGTTTTGAGAAATTAGAAGGTAAAATCATAAGACCAAGGTATATATATTTTATTATAGTGTATTTATTACTTGGGTAACCTCCTCCACCATTCATTTTATCTGATTAAATATGGTTAAGTGCCCTATATTTTGTCTCGAATAGAGGGCACTTCCCTTTATGAGCAAAACCCTGCATTTCTGAGAAAGGATGATGAATGATAGAATAGGAATTGTATGGATATGGAAAGGAAGCATGGAAAGTTTAATAACATAAAAAACAACTTTATAAACCCATTTTTATAAGGATGAAACCCAATAGTATGTTCTAAACCCTCAAGTATGCAAGTAGGATTGTCAAACATTGTTTAGGCCTAAAGCCAAATGGAGAACCACTTGCATTTATAGTATGCAGTAATAATTATAACATATTTAAGCATGTTTATAGGGTTACTAAAGAGGTGTTAAATCTTGTGTAATTCAAAGAATCCAAATTAGATGGCCTATAGCATAGGGGTTGCAGTCATATCTATTAGGTAAGGTTTAAGCCTAAGGCCAAATGGGAAGTCACTTACATTTATAGCCTTGGATATGAATTATAATCCATTTTAGAATGATTTTGGGAGCATAATATATGTTTTAAATATTTTGGGATGTAGATAAGTTCACAAGGGAGTCATATTTTGGATTAAAGGCAACATTAAGCCTATGTAAATGGAATGAAGGGTTTGAGTAAGCAACTTGAGATGCTCACATCTCCCTTGAGGCTAAAAATGGGAATATAAGAAGTTTTGAGGTGTTTAAAAAGGTATTTAACCTTGTATTTTTTGAATTTGTTGGTAGTTACAACATCACAGTTTTATGAACAAAACCTAAGAGCCTAAAATACTCAAAACCCTTAGAAGGACCTAGTTGGGAAGATGAAGCTGGAGAGATATTAAAATGGGATGAAATGGTCATGAAATTGTTTTAAAATTATAAATAACTCTCTCAATATCCTCTCCATAAAGATTATTTGTATGAAATCTGTACGGATAGGGTATAAAACTAATTTGTTTGACTATTTTGTGCATTATGTAGGTTCTATGGAATTTCAAGGGATACAACCAACTTTGGGAGAAATATATAGACTTGGGATAACCTATCATCTATGTTTAATAATTCATATAAAATCCTATGTATAAATAATAGAGCTCTCATCTCAGCCAGTCAAAACTGGCATAATGGACATGATGGTGAGAAGTGTGAAAACTTCAAGTGGATGGATTTTTAAGGTCTACCTAAGTTGTATAAGGACATGGAGGGTCTTTAAAAGTGTAATAAATTACATACAATTATTTTAATTGAAAATTTTTTCCAATTTTGAGGCCAAGTGTGAGGGGTGACTAAAAAAGGATTTTTTTAGACTGTAGGTAGTGATGGCTAACTTCTAAGAGATTTTAGATGAGTAGGAATACAACTAATGCATAAAAATGCATGTGTGAAATCCTTCCCTCTCATTCCAATAATAAAATATATCCCTAGTTAGTTTTGGGATGTTCAAATAGGAATAAATCATGAAGGCAATTTTTTGAGCCAACAAAGGGAATTTCATGCCACTTTTCATGAGTTTCATGACTTGGGGTGACACTCGTGCTTCCTGAACTTGCATGGTTCATTTAAAATATTATTACCATGTATATTTAACTCTTTTTCTCAACTTTACAAGTGTACTTATGACCTTTGGACTTCTCTTTTCTCCTCCTCTCTCTCAAGTTCTATAAGAACTAGCCATTTTGACCTTTATAACTTATGCTCCACTTGAGTATGGAAAATCCCTAATCATTTGCATACTATTTGATCAATATTACTACTTATTTTTACCTCTTCCATGACTTTTCATAGTGTGTTTTACTTGGATGATTATTTTTTCTTAGTGATGACTTGTTGTTTCCTTAGCATTATTATTTCATTCTCTCACCTATTTACTATTAGAAAGCTTCTTCTTGCATGGCATGTGAATTTTTTAATGATGTGTCAAGGTTGAGTGAGTTATTATATTCAAATAATGTCATTATAGGCCTTTTGTCTAGTCCTCCTAGCCTAAACATTCATCACAACCTCATAATGTAACATTGAAGTGAGAAGATGTAGATTGTAGAAGTGTATGTTAAAATAGTCCCTTGTTCTCATGTGTAACATGTAGCTAGCTGGTAGTTATCAACTATTTTGGTGTATCACCTCCCTTAGGATAGTTTGTTTTTAGTTTTCACTCTCCCTTTTCCCTCACAAAGTTTAGGTGTAGTAGTGTTCTACAAGTGGTACATCAAGGGAGCTAGCCCTACCTAGAGATTCACCTCATTCTTAGGCTCACCCATAGCCCAGAGGTGTATTAATTATGCCACTTGGATGAGGAGAGCTAAGACATCTCCTCAAAGGGTTTAAATCTAAGTGACATTAGTTTTGGCATGCCTAGTGGGACTCTTAGTCTAAGAAGTTGAAATATTTTTAGTGTTGTCTTTCAACACATCATCCTTTAGAGTTATTTATCTAAACATCAATGTCAACTCTAATATTAAATTAGCTAGTCAAGTAGCCTAGGTATTCCTTTTAAAGATTATTGTTAATCATTCTTTGTGTTCTTGCTTCCTAGTGAAGTTACATGGCTGACTTTGGTGTTGAGTATTGTTTTACATAAGTTGGTGAGGTTTACCAAGCTTATGACACTCCTTATCAACCTTTTATTGATCGTTACCATCCCTAATATGATCATTGTCAGATCCAATATGACCATTTTCAACCTTATCATGAAGTGTATCAATCCTATAACTAGCCTTCTCAATATCTTGATCCTCCTAGTCAACCTAGTCACTTCTTAAGTCAATCCATTTCCACTTTCAAGCAAAATATCTTGGTATATGAGAAGTACATTATTGATATTGACACACAATGGGGACATGTTCTAGAGATTCATATACATTTCATTTATAAGGTGAGATATGGATCAAATTTTGGTTAAAAGAAAGTGGGCTCCTATTGATAGAGCTAATTGGCATAGGCTCACAAGTGAGATGCTAGATGTGAGTGGATTGATTGCATCCTTAGAAGATAAACTATGAGTTTATGAGGAGCAGACTCACTAATTATATTACCCTTCATATCCACTTCCCCAACATTTCTATCTATCCTACATGATTCCTAATTATGAACTAAATCAAGCTTACCAAAGTCATCCTTTTTCCAATCAATTAGATAAAAGATTTAAAGAGACAAGCCTTATGTTTGAAGAAAATCTTGATAGGTAGATTCATTTGGATAAAATTTAGGTGAATCATTCCATCTAATTATAAAAGGAAGTAGATTTTAATCCATCATTACCCTCTCCAATTGCATCCCCAACTCAAGAAGTGACCTCTAGATATGAAATCCCAAGTTGGAGACAAGGTGGAGAATCCAAGCCTAAAGAGATTCCAAGTTTTTTAAACACTTAATCCACTCCTCAAGGTGTATCACTACCTTAATAATTTACTCTTAATCCCAACATCCTAAACTAGAATAAGGTAATGGAATAATGGGGAAAGAAAGAGGAGAAAAGCCTTGATAAAGAATGTGAAGTTGAGAAAGAGTTTAATCCTATGCAAGTCCCTCCCACCCTTCCTCAAGAGACCTCTTATCTTCCATGTTAGCCCTATTATAATCCTTATCCTCATGATTATGCATATTAAATTCAAGAAATACTTTTCCAAGAGAACCTAGCCAAGCTAATTCAAGATTTAGAGTCAAGGATGAAATTGCTAAGTCAAGTTGTGATGGAAGGATTAGACCCAAAAGAATATCATATGCCTAAACACACCCCATATAACCTTCCTCAACAGAATGATCAAGCCAAATTAGATTGAAATGAAGTTATTTTTAAATGAAAGGAAGAAAACCAAGCTATTTTATCCTAAGGTCTACCTCCCTTTCCTTAAGAGCTCCCAAAAGAATCCCCTACAGTTCATTCTCAATCTAATTTTGAGTTATATGTTCCACCTCCACCAACTAGTTCATCTTATCCTTACCCCATCACACTTTGCCTTGATCAGACTATGGTATGGTAACCTAAAGAGTATTATTTGGTTGATAAGAATTTATAACTCTTTCTCGAAGAAAACATACCTCCTTGATAGCCTCATTGGGTTAGGTCACATGATTTCAAGTTGCCTAATCTTGACGACATCAATAAGGAAAAGGAGATGGAAGATCTTATAGCCCTTGAGAAAAAAAATTTGGTTCTGATAGTTGAGATGCAACTTGAGATCCCTTAAGAGGTTCTAAATGTTTAATAATAGGAAATAATTATAGGGACTCCCTTTGGTGATCACAAGTGTAATTATGCCTTCTTGTATGAAAAGAAATATGTTGAAGACTCTTTTACAGCTATCTATGAGGAATTTGACAAACACTTGAAGAGGGAAGTACTTGAAGAAGGCTCTACATCTGATCAAAAATTTGTGGATAATCATCTCAAGCATGAAAATGAATGTGCTATTAACGATGGAGAACTATTTCAAGTCATCCCCAAAGAGGTTGCAGTCTTAGAAAACTCTCTTAAGATCAAGGTGGAAAATTTTGTTCTTAAAGATGACCCAATACCTATGCCTAATTTTGAAACACCTTCAGATGCATTAGAGCTTGAAGAACACTAGATTTATGAACTCATATATCAAGAAGATAATATTGAAGAGGTAGTGGTTCTAGATGATAAAGAGGATAAAGATGATTGGCAGCTACAAATAAATTTCTTTTAAGAGCTTGAAGAGCTTTGCCAAGTTGAGGGTCAAACACATAACAAGGTGAAGAAAGATTATTCCATGGAGGAAAATTACCAAGATTGGGTGGCATATGTAAATCTACTTGATGAGCTTGAAGAACTTACAAATGAAAATAAACCCAACCTCATTAAGAGCACCATGGAAATCAAGAAGGTATGTCTTGTTGAATCACCATTAAAGATCATAGTTGAGGAGACATATGAGAAAGTTGAGGCTATTTGGATACAATAAGAATTGAATTCCATAGCTAGCTTATTTGGAGATGCTTGGTTCTTATTGAAAATAATGACAATGAAGTTGGAAAACATCATGAAGAAGATAGAGGCATCAATGTTAAAGTTTAAAAGGCTACATATCTCAATAAATCCTTCATGTCATAAAGCAAATAAGGTCTCAAACTTCCCCTTTGATCTAAGAGGGAGTTTTCATCTCAGGTTAGTTATTTTTTGAGTTAGTTTATTTAATTTGGTGTGTGTGTTCCATAAGCACTCATGAAGCACATGTGTGTTTTCTTTTGCTTTATGCATGTCTTTTGTTTTGTTTGGTTGATGTAGTCATTGGTATTGTCTTGATCAAAGATTTTGTTCAATGATAAAATTATTATTGTGTGTTTTATACCTTAGATCACTTCCTAATCCTAATGGATTGATATGGTTACTAGTCTAGTTAGCATAGCAGGAATGTTACCCCTATGAGTCACCAATTTGTTGACCAAATTTGATCATGTAGGTCAAATTGGGACCCTATAGGTAAAAACCTAATTTTATAGGGGGTTTATTATTATGTTATAGGGTGTGTTATATGTTAATTTATGTCTTTTAATGTTATATTAGCCTTGGTCATTAGTAATTTTAGTCTTTATGTCATTTTGAGGGTAAAAAAGAGCATTAAATGAGTTTTAAAACATCCTTGGGAGGTTTAAAGGTATAAAAATGGTGATGTCATATTAAATGTGTTCTATTATGCCTTAATCAACTATGTGTAACTAAAAGTGACAAGTTCTTCAGAAGAAAGAGTAGTTTTCTTGGGAAAAGAGAAGAGTTTGGCAATTGTACAGTCCATGGGGGAAGGTGACACATGGGAGAAGGCCATGGAACATCTCTCCAACTTCCTAAATCTCAATTACATGTTTGAAATTATATATAAGTGCCAATTTTGATCTAAAATTGTTCTACTCCCTTTTCACCCTTATAGACACACATAACTAGTCTTCAAGTTTGTACTTGGTACAGATAGTTGGAGAAATTCTAGTTAAAATGAATTTGGGAGGTGAAATTAAACTCAGAGAGATTTATTTCCATAATAAGAGTTATAATAATGGTGGCCTATGCTTTATGAACCATCCTCATAAAGTTGATTATAATTTTCTACTTGCTAATCTATGTAACCTTTAGGTTTTGCTCCATTTTGGATAAGTCTGTACAAACCAATTAGTGATGTTGACTATAGAGGATGTTTTATATATTTTTAGATTCTCCCCATGTTTATTTTCATGTTTCATTGTGTTTCAAAGAGCAATTTATCTCAGGTTGCAAGAGAATGTACCATTCTATGTTGTAGGTAGTTTCCACCATCTACAAAACCTTCATGCTTTGATGGTGACTTCAACGGGTTGTGTTAAGTTAATTTAAATTTTTTAAATGCTCTCTTGATTCCATTTTAATTTTATATTAACTCTTCAAATCAATTTCCATGAGTTTTCAGTCATACACAACATATACAGTCTTCCACCATTAATAAACATGTATAGGTGCCATGACGGATGTTGGAAGAAGAGCACCTAAGATGAATAAGGTCATAAGGAGTAAGAATAGTTTATTTAAAATCATTGAAATAGGTCAAGATCCATTGGAAGGTCAAATTCAACACACACTATTTATGATTGTACTCACTACCTATAGATAGGAAAATGTTCATCTACAAGTGGCTTGATAGAGAACTGTAATGCCATTTTGAAGTGTTAGATCATGATTTTGAGCCTTAATTTAGGTCTTGATGTGTTTTATAGAGAATGGTAGACATTTTTGAGAACATACAATGGAAAATAGAGGTTGGAAAACATGTTCTAAGGTTAAATGACTGATTCAGGGATCAAATCCCCAAAAGAGCAAAATAGAGTACCTTTAGGTTTTGTTGATATCTCATAATAGGGTTAAAAATACCTTTTATGAATATTTATGACATTTTATTGAAGCCTCCATATAGTAAAAATACTTATAAAAGTTTGGATGGTAGACAATTGATGGAGTTTGGTTGTTAGAGGCCCCAAAGTTGCCATTTAGACACTGAATTACTTCACTATTATCTATAGGATTGGAATCTTTGAGGGACCTTTATTCTCCAAGTTGGTATCCTAAACCATGTCACCATGTTATAGGAGTTCCAAATAGTTTAATTTATCATATATGACCTAAAATATCATCATAAAGAGATAATATATTATGTTTTATCTCAAATATTCACCTACATGCTTCTATTCTCCAAGATTGTTCACCTACAACAGGTTTTAATTCCCACACCATTCATAAAGTGAGTCTAAACATGGAAACATAAAAATTGATAGTGAAAATTTCTCCTAAAAGGCCTAAAATGGATCATAGTCCATGTATTATAGGTTTCAAATATAAATTCACCCACACTATCCTATTTGTCCCAACACAGTTGACTATGTTTGATTGGGAAAGACAGTGAACAAGTTTGAGGACTGTGAATGTGGAAAATGCATAAAGAAGAGGAAAATTGATCCAAGTCATCTCAAAAAAATATTTTTAGATATAAATAAGTTTTTTCAGAAATCAATCATTAATTTTATCTCAAGTTAGATAAGCATATCTACAGGTGTCCCCATTAAGGCAAAAATACAGTCATGATTTGTACATGTAGTCTTGAGAATTCAATGTATGGAAAGAGGTATGTAAGGAGTTAAAGTGTTTAACACAATTGTATCACATTAATAATGAAAATGAATTTATATATAAGATATTTAAAATGGTAAATGATTTAAATAAGTGGATCTAATGATGTAACACACAGTCCACATGAGAAACCTTGTACACACTCTGCTTACTCGCAATCTAATATGGGATTCTAAGGAATTATAAGGTCAAATCATAAGGCAAAGGTATAAATTTTTTATTCTAGTGTATTTATGAATTGGGTAACCTCCTCCACCATTTATTTGGTTTGAGTAAATAGGTTAATTACCCTCTATTTTATCTCAGACATAGGGCACTTCCTTTTATGAGCAAAACCCTACATTTTTGAGAAAGGGTGATGAATGATAGACTAGGAGTTGTATGGATATGGAAAAGAAGTGTGGAAAGTTTAATAACATCAAAATAAACATGATGAATCCATTTTGAGAAGTATTAAAACCAATAAGATGTTCAAAACCCTCAAATATACAAGCAAGTTTGTCAGACATTATTTAGGCCTAAAGCCAAATAGAGAACCACTAAAATTTATAGTGTGTAGTGATAATTATAACCTATTGAATCATGTTTATAGGGTTACTAAATAGTTCTTAAATATTTTTGAATTCAAATAATACCAATTGGATGGCCTAGAGCATAGGGGTTACAATCAGATATCTTAAGTAGGGTTTAATCATAAGGCCAAATGGGAAGTCACTTACATTTATAGCCTTGGATATGAATTATAATAAATTTGGTAATGATTATGGGATCATAATATATGTTTTAAATATTTTTTGATGTAAATAAATCACAAGGGAGTTATATTTTTTCTTAAAGGTAACATTAGGCCTATGTGAATGGAAGGAAGGTTTTGAATAAGCAACTTGAGATGCTCACATCTCCCTTGAGGCTATGCATTGGAATATAATAGGTTTTTAGGTGTTTAAAAAGGTATTAAACCTTTTATTTTTGGAATTTTTTGGTAGTTCCAATGTCAGGGTTTTATGAACAAAGCCTAAGAGCCTAAAATACTCAAAACACTCACTAAACCCTTTAAAGGACCCAATTGGGAAGATGAAGCTAGAGGGATATCAAAAAGGGATGAAATTGTCATGAAAGTTTTTTAAAATTTTATATAACTCTCTCAATCTCCTCTCCATCAAGATTAGTTATACAGAATCTATATGGATAGGGTACATAACTACTTCTTTTGACTATTTTATGCATTATGCAAGTTATAGTAAATTTCAAGGGATGAAACCAAATTTGGGTGGAATATATAGACTTGGGATAACCATTAATTTAAATTTCATAATTTATAAAAACTCCAAAGTTTTCATACTAGATCTCTCATCTTAGCCAGTCAAAATTGGCATAGTGGACATGATGGTGAGAAGTGTGAGAACTTCAAGTGGATGGTTTTTTAAGGTCTACCTAAGTAGTATAAGCCCATGAAGGGTATTTATAAGTTTCAAAAATTCCCTCCCATGGATTTTCATGGAAAAATGAGGCCAATTTTTAGGCCAAGTGTGATGGGTGATTGAAAAAGGATTTTTTTAGACTACAGGTAGTGACAACTCACTTCCAAGAGATTTCATGAGTAGGAATGAAATAAATGCATGGAAAGGAATGTTTTAAATCCTTCCACATCATTAAAATCACTATACCTATCCTTATTTATTTTTTGTATGTTCAAATAGGGCTAAATCATGAAGGCAAGTTTTTGAGCTAGCAAAGGGAATTTCATGCCACTTTTCATGAGTTTCATGACTTGGGGTAAAACTTGTGATTCCTAACCTTACACGGTTCATTTAAAATATTATTATCATGCATATTTAACTCCTTTTATTATCTTTACAAGTGTCCTTGTGACCTTTGGACTTCTCTTTTCTTCTATTTCTCTCAAGTTCTATAAGAACTAGCCATTTTAGCCTTTGTAACTTATGCTCCACCTGCATATGGTGAAGCCCTACTCATTTTCATATCATTTGATCAAAAATAATATTAATTTTTACCTCTTACATGACTATTAATATTTTTTTTACTTGGATGATTGATTTGCTTAGTGATGACTTGTTGTTTCCTTAGCATTATTGTTTCATTTGTTGACCTATTTGTAGTTGGAAAGCTTCTTCTTATATGGCATGTGAAGTGTTTTATGATGTGTTAAGGTTGAGTGAGTAATTATATTAAAATAATTCCATTATATGCCTCTTGTTTAGTCCTCCTATCCTAAGCATTCATCACAATCTCATAATGTAACATTGATGTGAGAAGATGCAGATTGGAGAAGTGTATGTTGAGTTAGTTCCTTGTTCTCATGTGTAACATGTAGTTGGCTAGTATTAATAAACTATTTTGGTGTATCACCTCTCTTAGGATAGTTTTATTTTAGTTTTCTCTCTCCCTTTTCCCTCACAAATTTTAGGTGTAGTAGTGTTCTACAAGTGGTACATCAAGGGAGCTAGCCCTACCTAGAGATTCAACTCATTATTAGGCTCACCCACAACCTAGAGGTGTTTCAATTGTGCCACTTAGATGAGTAAAGTTGAGATATCTCCTAAAAAGGTGAAAATCTAAGTGACAACAAATATTTTAGGACAATGGTCAATTTCTTAGACCAAATCATCAGTTAATAGTTGTATTTCATAAACATTCTCAGCCATACACTAACACCATCCAATTTTCATCTTGTATAGTATAAATTATTTTTAAGACAATAATATAAATCATTGTCATAAAATAAAATGTATTAAATTTGCTTATGGAAATCCACTAGGACAAATGCTAGTTCAATATCCATCATCCAAGTAACTACCTAAATTATTCCCATGGAACTAAATAGAAACCATCTCATTTAAATTGATTTCTTCATACAACTCATGTTATGCTAGGAATTTACTTATAACCAATAGTAAAATTTCACTTCAATATAAAACACTTAGACATCAAAAATAAAATAAACAATCCATCAAAATTTTATTTATTAATTGATACAAATAGTTCAAAATTAAGACCTTTTATTACCTTTGGAGAAATGACAACTAACTCAGAATTCAATATAAAATTCACTTTATGAAATTTTCATACTACACTCAAATAGCCCCAATTAGTAATGACTAAGATTACTATCAGATACAAATAAATAATAAATAAATAATTCTACATAAGAATTAACCTTACATTTTAATATACAAGTGGATTGTATCTATAGTAATGAATCAAATATAATTTCTAAAACTAATCATTATAGTTTAATTTTTTTCACTTAAAATAATATGATACAATTAAATATTGACATTTAATAAGTTATTTTCTTTATGAACAAGTCAAATAAAAAATTTATTGAATCAAATAAAATTCTTATTTCGTAAAGCATATATAGTAAATGGATTTTAAAAATCATAAATTCCTCTATTCTATTTACAATATCAAGTTCCTTTTTAGAAAAAAATAATACAATGATCCATTATTGCAATGAGACATATTCAAATTTTAACATCACTATATTATCCATTTACCAAAATAAAAAAAAATCTTATTTAAAAATATCAGTATAGTCAACAGAACACCAAAAATCAACTACTATAATTTTTCAGTACTAAACTATAGAATGAACTATGTTTAAGTCAAGCTATACACAAATTCACAATTACAATAGGTTTTGTTTAGGATCACAACCATAGAAATTTCATTTCAATATAATTATTTACAAGTGCCTTATGTATTATTCTCACACTTCCTCTTAGCATACAATAATCTAATAACACATTAAATTCCATTTATGTAATCTTGAGCACTAGTATAAAATATTTTTGTGAAAGATGAGCCCATCCATATGGTGATATCCACACCCACCCCATTACATCAATCTAAAACTATAATAATCCACTGTGTAAGCACCCAAAATTATAAAATTAATCAAGAACATGGTTATAAAAAATATTTATTATCCATCATGCTAGGGTTTGATAGATACAAAGATAATGACAACATCTAGTTTAATTTCTAAAAATCACACAAGAAAAAAACAAACAATCACATAGTAATGCCATAATGGATGTGTTCCATACTGTATTTTTCATATGTATGACATATGAGAGTGAGATGATCCAAGGCCTTTCCACCAGTGTATTTCAATGAGATAAACCAATACAGACAAAATCACACATAGAATTAAATGTATTACTATCAATGAATATAAAATACACTTAAAGGTAGCAAGGCAAAGTTTTAAGGATGATATTTTGGTGAGTTAAAAATAATCACATACATAACTTTTAACCCTCATAGAGTATCCACAAAACCACCACTTGATCTAAGGTCCTAAAATTAGTTGATAACAATAGTAGTTAATTGATTTACCATAAAATCCATAACTTACTTTTTAAATTTGAGATTCATAGTTTAAATCCTTTTTTTGGTTCTACTTTTTATTTTATTCCACTTGCTCACTCTTACATTTCAATTTCCTAGAAACATTTCAAAATTTCCATAATACCTCATTCATATATCCATAGCTACCAACAATAGTAATTTATTCATAGAATACTTCCAAAAATAGCCATGTTAACCATTAATATAACTAATGATACATAGGCATTTCATAGGAACCCTAGGCTCTCTAACTCATTTCCATTCTATTGCCTCCATCAAGGTCAAAATGACACTTCTCAATAGAGTTTTAGAAAACTCGCTAATATCATAGATAGAATATTGAATGTACTGACACTTGAATAAATCAAAAATGTCAAATGACCAATAAAATATGAGAGATAAACCATGAGTGTAACAATTAAAATCATACATGAATAGCTCACTAATGTTATATGTAAAAATATGTGAGTAAATGTGTAACTCACCATAGAATAGTGGAAACCTCAACCCAGAATAGTTGATCAATGACCAACTAGTCAAATGAGTAACTCCCACAACCTAAAATAGGATAGTCAAGGTAAATCCCTATGATTTGAACATCTAAGAAATATAATCTCAAAAGTGTAAGAAAAATAAAAAGAGGAAAATAAATACGTACATTAACACCCCTCTATAAACTTAACTTAGGTAGACGATGTGAAATAAAAATGGGTCCCAACAACTAGGCTTGATTAGGTACCCAATATAAAGTAATCTCTCATAAAGTAGAGAAAAAAGAGAAAACTTGTAGGAAAAAACTCCCCCCCCAAAAGAGAGACAGAATAAGTGAAGAGGCTAGAAGGCCCCCCCTAAAGATGTTGTTGTTGTTGTTGATGTAGATTGCACTCTAAGAAGAACTCATAGATGAATGAAATTACTCTTGGTGAAGGGTTTGGTAAAGATATCTACAACCTTCTTTGAAGACTAGAAAAATATCAAGTTGATGACCTAACCATGAATAAGATCCCAGATAAAATGCATGTGAACCTTAATGTGTTGGTTTGATATTGCTAAACTAGATTCCTACATATTTGTATAGTACTCTAGTTATCATAATAGATGATGGTGGGTTTCCTAATAGGAATTCCAAACTCAAATAGAATCCCCTAAATCCAAATAGCCTTAATATCTACATTAACAACTCCCCTATTATTTGACTCTCTGTAAGATATAACAATAGTATTTTTCTTCTTTCTAGACCAACTAATAAGACCAAAACCTAAAGATAAACTATAACTTGAAGTGGAATTATGATTTTGAGTATCACCAACCTAATCTAAATCTAAAAAACCAGCCAAGTCAACCTTTGTGCAAAATATATAATGATCATAAGTCTATAATATCCCTAAATGTAGTGGAGTATCCACTTGGCTTCTTTCTAATGTAGCTCATGGATCTCCTACATGAATTGTGAAATGGTTCCTATTACATATGAATTTTTGGGATTGGTATGATTCAAATAAATGAGGTTTCCAACAATTTGTCAATATCTAGTAGCATCAACCAAAAGTGTAAAATAGTTAGCCTCAAGTTTGACTCTTAATATAAATGGAGTTGAATATGGCTTATAATCAGCCATGTGAAGTCAAGCTAAAATTTTGATAACATACTTGGGTCATGTAAATGGAATCCTTGAATCAGACTATAAGATCTCAATATTGATGAATTAATGTAAAATACCCAAGTATGCCATGTCAAATCTATCTTGTAGAGATATCTTCACCATCACAATAGATGATGAGGAACTCATAGTGATCAAAAGATCATCAACATAAAGGACCAATATTAATAAAGAATCATCCTATCATATGAAGTATACATTAGGGCATGAATGACACCTGGTGAAACCTAAAGTAAGGGGGAAAGAATCCATCTTGGCATACCAAGCTTGAGGGGCTTATTTGAGGCCATATATGGATTTGCTAAATCTATAAACTAAGGATAAATATTGAACAAACCCAGGTGGTTTCTCTATGTAGATCTCTTCCTCAATGTATCCATGAAGAAAATCACTCTTCACATCCATCTAATGCACATACAAACCATGTGTTGTGGCTATATCTAGTGTGAGCTTAATTGAAGTCATCTTTGTAATAGGTGAAAAGGTATATGAGTATTTGATGTTAGATAACTATGTAAAATTATTGGTGACCAATCAGGCCTTATACTTATCAAATGAATTATCTACTACAAACTTGGTCTAATATATCCACCTAAATCAAACCATATTCCTTCCCTAAGGAAGTGAAGTCAAATCCCAAGTTTTATTTTTTATTAAGGAAGAATATTCTTCCTACATAACACTATCTCACCTGAGGTATGCCTAAAGCCTATTAGAATGTATATGGATCTAAAACTAAAGAAAATAAGGAATGTGGACCACTATGATAATCTACCTAAGTATGTCTATCATCTATTAGATCACCTACCTAAGTGTTGCACTCTAAAATGTCTACTTATACCAAAGGGTCCTAGATGTGGGTGAGTTAGGTGTTGACTCCTCATCCTTTGAAACATCACTAGAGGTGGATGTAAAAGACTCATCATCACTACCTTCACTCTCAAAACTAGAATAAGAAGAAGATCCTAACTTAGGAACCTACTCTAGATGATCTAATTTAGAAGAAGAGTCATTAAATCTAAGTGAATACAATGAAAGAGAATAAGTATCAAGTGTTGAGTCTTTGGGACTCACTCTCCTAAAAGTGAACACTTTTGTATATGAACAACTCATGTGTGGGTACCTCATCAAGTCAAATGACCAAGCATCTATGAGAGATAAATCATGAGTGTAAAAATGCAAATATTCCATGAATAACTCACTAATGCTAGATGTACAAATAGGTTAGTAAATGTGTAACTCCCCTTAGAATATTAGAAATCTCCAAACCTAGAATATCCAGTCAATAGTCAACTAGTCAAATGAGTAACTACCACTACCAAATATAAGACAATCAAGGTAACTTCCTATGATATGTACACCTAAGCAAGCTAATATCACAAGTTTACTAAAAACAAACAAAGGGAGATAAATACCTACACTAAAATCCCCCCCATAAGCATAACTTAGGTGGGTGGAAGAAATGGGTCCCAATAATAAGGCATGATTAGGTACCCATACACAAAGAAAATCCCATAAAGTAGTGAAGAAGATAAAACCTATAGGAAAAAACTCCCCCCAAAATAGATAAAAGAAGAAGAGAGAGATAGAATTCCCCACTCCAACACCCCCTTAATCATAGTGTAGGTGGGATAGAAGATTGGGTCCTGGTAATGAGGTACCCATGTACATAGTGATGATATTAATATCCTAAAAAATATGAAGGATGTGTGCCTCCACAAAGAAGAGAGAGAAAGTAAGCGTATAATGCCACAATATAAATATTGTAGTAGATCCCTCTATAACAAATGTTATCTCTTCATTTTAGAAGAAAAACCACAAACTATCAAACTACTAAATCCCCACTCAAGTGGAATGTAGATAGGAATGATGATGTAGATATCTAGAAAATACTCAAAAGTCTCCTTGTTAGTGCTCAAATGGGCCAAAGTCTAATCAATAATCACAAGCCTAATTATAGAATATAGAAATAAGGAAGCATATAATTAAGGGGAGAGAACAAGAGGGTTTATAAGTACCCTCATTACATTTTGAGAAGAAGAGTGTCATGAAACATTCACTAAAGGAATGTCCATGGAAAGAGGAAAGAAAGGATCAACAACAACAAAATTGAACACCTATCTACAAATGAAGCACTCAGATCTAAAAGATTGATGTTAATAGGAACATATGAATCATCGGTACTCTCAATGTGTATACTCTCATTGAAATCAATAAAGTCCTTTGAAATGCAAGTTTGTGAAGGCTCTAAAAGAACAACAATATGCATGGGAATGGAGGTAGAATTTATAATAAGATAATTAAGGTCTAGCAGAATCTCAACCTATAGTTGTGGATCTATAGAAGGAAGAGCACTACCCACCATGTATGTGTTCTCACAAGAATTAGGAGTAGGAGGAGATAGTATATTAGTCTTAAAAGAGATGATACGAATCAAAGGAGGAGGTGTGATGTAAATCTCAATGGGATCTCTGAAAAGAGACTGTAAGATGCTCCAAATAGTGCAGGGACACTCTATATGCTCTACATGTTAATGAATATCCATGGAAACATGTAACAACAGGGTACCAAAAACCTTGTCACAAGTGTTATCCCACTTATCAAACTCAATAGGATCAGTGGAATCAAGAATAACTCCATATATAAAATGAATATGATTCTTGTGTGTGAGCAAGTATTCCATATACGCATGCTAAGAAGCATAGTTGGTGTTCCTAAAAAGAACCACTATTGTAAGATAAAATCTCCTCATCTAAAATATCTCAAATGGAGTCAACATGACTAAGATAAGACACCAAATAAGTGCAAGACTACACAACAAACTCTATAAATATGTTAAAATTATGCACACTCAAGAGTGGGACATCGAACACAACCAATAATGCATAAATGTGAGAAACCAATGTAGGAATAAATATAAATAATGCATACTCAAAATAGGGATATCAGGCATATCTAAAAATGCATCCACATATGAGAAATAAGTGCATGAGATATAATGTAGAAAGTGATAGTGTTCATAGCATAAGTAATCCCCCAAAAAATGGCACTTTATAACTTTAGTGCATTTTATAAAATAAATTATACCAATGGAAAGAGGACAAAAAAGATGCACTTTTGAAAAATATGGCACTCAAATCTGAGTTTTCAATCAAAAAGTTATATCAAATTATATTTCTTGTCATTAATGGCCTATTTAATGAATTTTCACTAAAATTTAAAATGCACAAGTAGAGAGGGAGTGAACATAACCTTCCATAAACTCATTGGAATCATAATGGAGTCACGGCCCTCCTCAAGACAAATAAAGTCAAAAAAAAAATCCTGCCCATACACCCCTATGTGCACTCTATTAAAAAAGGCTTATTTGAGGGGTATAATTAAAAAATTAAAGCTATTTTAAAATTAATAATTAAAAAATAGAAAAATTTAAAATAAGGAATTAGGGCAGATTTAGGTTTTCATATTTTTGACTTAGCAAAAGAGAAGATAATTATCATATGATGTCACTACTTTTCACCCAAAGATATGAAAAATGAGTAGTTTGGATGCCATCATGGGAGGAAAACTTAAGAGGGAGGTTGTAGATTTCATTAGTAAGCTTGTGTGTTTATTAGGGGAGTTGTGAGGCCGAAACACCATCAATAGAGGATGCCTTAGGTAACCAACAACTTAAACCAAGTAGAAAGTTATTTCACTTGGTGTTGGAAGAAGAAACTTAGGTTGTCACCACCACCATTAGAGAGTGAGGATTAGAAGAATATTAGATCACGCTAAGGATTCAATGAGGGTGCCAATTGTAATGACACTAGAGTAATATTGTCTTGAACAACATATAAGTGTTAATGAAGGTATAAAATGGAGGTCATTTGACCTGCATTTTCTACTATGTCAACATTCAAGGATGCTAATGGAGGAATGGCATGGGGTTTTCTTAATCTGATCAGTTATTCATGACAAGAAGAAAATAAGTGGTTCACACTTGGAAAACTCAAAATATCTCTTAGTATTATAACATTGAAACATGGAGAGGTAGATGCAAACATTCAAAAATTATGGACTGAGAAGCTAATAAATGGAGTGAAAAGAGTAAGTCTTAACCTAAGACTAGTTGTATAGGATTTATGGTCAATGTCAAGTACAAAAATAGAGTGCAAAGATGTCTACCAAAATCTACCTAGGAGGATATTGAGGATCCAAACCTGACATCACTCTATTGAGATCAAAATAATACCCACAAAAAACCCATATGCTCTTCAATTTGTTAAACAATTTTCTAACAAGAGAAAAAAATTTACATAGTGGAATACACTAGTAGAGTAAAATTTCCAACAAGTTTTTTTTAAAAATAAACTCTAATAGAGAAATAATAAAAATGGGTTACCCAACTCGATACTCTGATACCATGTTATAAATCTCACCAAGATCATAGATAGAATACTGAATGCATTAGCTCTTGAACAAATCAAAAATGATAAATGACCAAGTAGCTATGATAGAGAAACCATGAGTGTAACAATGAAAATCCTTTATGAATAACTCACTAATGTTAGATGTATAAATAGGTGATTAAATGTGTAACTTCCCCTAGAATATTAGAAACCTCCAAACTTAGAATAGCTAATCAATGATCAACCAGTCAAATGAGTAACTCCAACTACCTAATAGAGGATAGTCAAGGTAACTCCCTATGACATGCACACCTAAGCAAGCTAATATCACAAATGTATGAAAAACAGAACAAAGGAAAATAAATACCCACACTAATAGTTTCCAACCATTTTTACACTCAATAAAAACCCTAATCATTATTTTAATGATTAATTTAACTAATTTAAACTCAATTTTTATCCTTTGGAAATGGTGGCCCATGACCCTATTGAGGTCAAAAGGAAGTAATAATTAAATCCAAAAAAATGTCAAAGGTTCCCAAAATTATTAAAACTCAAATTTTTTTTTATAGATTTTGTTCCCTAAGGCACTAAAATCATAATATGCTTGCAACATTGTGATTAAAGCAACATAAGGCTTTAAGAAACTTGTACATAATTTTCAACCTTGACAACTCAAAAATAAACCCCAAGGTATTTTAAGATAATAATTGAAAATAAACACAACAAACATAATTGGACATGTGTCAATGATGAATGATACATGATAAAACAATAAACATACACAAAATATGTACAAAACTAGTCTGAGATAGTATAAAACATCACAAAGGCATGGTGGACAAATAATTGACAACCTAATAGTACTAACACCCATAATAATCATAAAAATCATAATTGAAGTTAATGTAACTCATTATATCATAAGAAAAAATTTAAATATGAATCATATATTATAAGTACAACTCCATACACATTCTAAAGCTCATCAATAGTAAAATGAAATATACCAAATTGTAGTGGAAAAGTTATTTGAAGTCTATCCAGGTATTATATGACATAAAGGATGATACACACTTCATTTTGTTCATGTTAACAAGGTTTTCTTCATTGGTATAAGATTAAGGATTGACCATGGTTTTTAAAATATCAGTTGTATTAGGTTGATTATGATTACATTTTTAATTATTATTATACTTAGAAAGTGGGATTTGAATATATAACAAGGTGAGCATTAGCTTTGTTCATAGTCTTGTTTTTCACTCTTTTATCATAGCTTCATGATTGAAGTTAGGACCCAAAATTAATTTGAAATCAAGGGTCTTAAGTTGTATTCAAGTTTCATGGGGATGTCCCTAATTTATGTGATACCAAAAAAAAATTTCAGGATCATACCAATAACTAATAGGGTGGGAAGAATCCAACTCTCTAAGTGAAGTTTTAAGTATACACTTAATCTCAGCTAAAGAAAGAAGATGATGAACTTCAACATTGTTAACTTGTGAACAAGGAAGAGGTTGGAATGGACTTCCCATGATAGGTTGGGAGAGAGTCACTTCATCAAAGCTTTTGAGAATTATAACATTAATGGTTCTTATGGAATCATATGTATCTAAAACACCATCATTCATATATTTTTTGATTTTTATACGTCATTATCACATGAGTTATGGAATTAGGTTGGTAAGGATTGAATTTCCTCATGATAATTTCTTGACACTTAGATTAATCATGGGATTGTTATAATGGTTTTGGAGAGAGAGTCATGACTATGTACTGAATTTTGGAATGAAAAGTATTGGTAAACAAGTGGAAAAGATTTTATTTTGACATGTTGTGATCAATCTTGTTAGATAAGGATTTACAATACTTGATAAAAACTTGGGAAGTTTTAGATTCTACTTAATTATAATTAATTAAATGGGCTAAGATATTTTATGTAACTACACTAGTTTGAAATTACTAAACCAATGCATTAACTAATTATTCTAAGCAAGAGATATAACTAGACTTGAGTTAGTCCTAGCTAGGCCACATATCTCAATCCTCCCTACTCAATAATACCCTAATCATTTTTATCAAGCCAATATTAACAAGGGTATAAAAATTTCACCCATGCCAAAAATTATAGATATACACATCTTTATACACAAGTAAAATAATCAAAAAGTAATTTAATACATCTTCTAAAGAAAAAATTCAAAACTCTAATGGAAGGTGGTGTCATATGATCGATTTAGGATGGTAGTGTAGGACACTACCATAAAAAATTAGATGCTACTATTGAAGGATCTAAGATACCATCCAAATCAGAAATGACAGTGTCTATTGACTCTAAAAAACTAAAAAAAAATGCAAAATGTCAAACAACCAAATTTACCAAAATATGAAATTTTTTGTCTACTTATCAAGTCCTCAAGCTAATGTCCTCTGAAAGTGGCCTGAATTATCTCAAATCACATAATCATATAACTTATCCATGAGGCACTTTCAAATAGCTTGAGATAAAATTTTTTTCAAATGATCTAAATGAAAATTATTTTTTAAAACTCATTATATAGTTGTTAACCTTTCAACTATCAGAGCTTTGAAGGACCATACCTTGAGCACTATTTACCTAAATTCAAAACTCCATGTTGTATTGGGATCCATGAAATGAGACTTTATATACCATGAAAATTTCATAACTACTTTGTGTTGTGGCCAACACACCCCTTTTTCATAGGAAAGAGGACCCATATAAAATCCTTGAATACAAAATTTTCCTAGAGTCCAAATCTCCTTGAAATTGGTACCTAACTACATAAAATATTGAAATTTTATTTCACATTGATCAACAAAGCATTTCCAAACATTCATAGTGAATAAAAGGTTTTCATAAAGATCCATACAATTAACCTATATATATATATATATATATATATATATATATATATATAAAATAGTTTATCCCTCTTGTGTTTTGATATGAAGGTTTTCTCATACTTAGGATATTTTGCACTAACTATATAGTTTGATATAACTAATTTTATGAAGGTTTTAATGAGATGACATCACCTGTGAGTCCTATTTATAATTTTATGGAGTTGTGCTATTAGACATGTGTGTTTGCATTTTATGGTGTGGTTTTTTTCTAACTTGTCATAAATCTTGTAGGAGCCTGACAAGTGAGGAGTTACCACCTGGAGCCTATTATATTTTTTAGTATCCCAAGGGTATCAAAGTTGTCATAACCCTATGAGATCATGAATATTGAGGAATTTATATGTGGGTCCTATGAGAGTTATTAATATCTTGGTGGTTTCAAAACCCTAAGAGAGCTTCATGAATGAGGATTTTCTATGTGGATCCTATCAGAGTTGTTAGTCTCTCAAGGGTGTTATATCTATTATAAACTTAGGAGATCTTGATGAAACATAGGTCACCATGTGGAAATTTTATAAAATACAAAAAAGGTCTCAATGCATCCTAATTAATTCATAAAAGGAGGTATAGTCATAACCTAGACCCAATCACAAAGCATCATGCATCACTCCCACATGACAAATGAAAAAATGAACCAAAATAATTTGGATAAGGAAAGGATATATTTAGGTTAAAACATATGTTGATAGTATAATGTCACATGTAATTTATAGGTCTAAGTGGATAACTATAGAACATGAGAAGGTAAATCATAATCATCCTAACTATGCCTAGTTGACATAGTCCATAGATAAAACACCTATCTAATAGAGGACATGTGGCCCAAATGGAAGACTCCTAAGGTGCCATAAGAATTAAAGTATGTGTGTACCTAATACATACTTATAGAAATCAAAATGGGTAGTTGGGTTATAATTATAAAACTTATATATGTCCCTTCACTATCACCAATTCCAAACTGAGTGTGTATTTTCAAAATTCTCTAAGTAAATGTCAAATCAAGAAATAACTAAGTAGATTGTGCCAACAACTTAGAATTGAACTTGCATAAGGTGAGACCCAAAGTAAATTAATTAATTTATCTTAATGGAAACCTATACATTCTCAAAGCATTTTACTTTATCATTACTCTTCTCAACTCCCAGTTATCTTGACTTTTAAAGCTTTCTCGAGCTTCCAATGCTTCCCTCAAATTTATAATTTTTTAAAAATTACTTTCCCAACTCATATCCATGGCCACATCATCTTAAAATCCTAGGTCTGATCCCAAATACATAGATACTACCTTCTCATTAGACCTAACCCTATTTGATAACTATAACAAAGTTTATCAAGCAATTGAGGATGTGAAAAATCCCACCTCTGATGACAATGTGGATGACACCCAATTACTTGAAAATATTACTACCCTAGGAAATTTATGATTTCACAAGATGTCCACCAAACTATAGTGTTCATGTGTGTCAATATCTTTAGCATAATGTTATAGAACTTTGTGCATGTACATGACATTCTATTAGATTTGGTATATTCTATAGATCTTAGAACAAAATTATAGATATCTCCAAGACTATTTTAAGAAGTATTATAAACTCTTGAGATTACACCCTAGTTTATGACTAGAGTATAATATAAACATGGACTGAGACACATGATATATATGGGTCCTCCAAGATTGGGATATCAAGCTTGACTAATGGACCAAAAATAAGACATCAATGCCTATTTCATTCATCTCTTTCAAGAGGGATTTCATGTAGGGATGATCTTGTTGAATTATCTATTTTAAACAAAAGATGTCACACACATGAACATAATTTAGGTTCTTCTAATGATCATCCTTAAGGGAAATGAAATATTAGACCTTGGGAGCCTCATAAACTTAAATCTAGTTAAGTACATTAGCAAATCATGATGGGTTAGCAAATTTTTCATGTTGAGTTATTTTATGGATGTGCTCTAGGACACCCTCACATTCAAGCCTTTTGTGTTCCTGATAAATACCTTACTTCCTCTATGATCCATATGGTCTTCTAAAAATTATATGTGCATCATTAAAGGAACCACATGTAGGAAATTTGTGAGTCCTTTTACCCATTTATCTACATGAATATAAATGAGAGGCCCATCCAATAGCTCTCATATGAGACCAGGAAGATGTTCCTACCCATAGGATATTACCAATACTTCTAAGACCACACCATCATCTAAGTGTAATACATCTGATAATCCCCTCTCATCTTACCTTATCAATTTATAGATACCTCATAATTACAAGAAAGTAACTTCACTATAAAATATGGCACATAACATGATTTCATACACCTTGGGGAGGGCCAAGCATAGAGAATGGGACCCCTGAGGAGTCATCAATGCTCGTGTGGTGAGGTACGTAGCTTGCCTCAAAATCACATACCACCATGAGCCTCATGAGTATGATGAGATTTATCTCAATTTGACCAATGATGTTGATGTACTTATGAGAGAGGAGGAAATAAATAAGAAAGGAAAGTGGGCCTAAGCCAAACTAGTCACGAAAGAAAGGTTGGTGTCGCCCTAGTAGGCTCCTTCAACATAGCCTAGGGATGAAATGAAGGCAATTACACCACATATTTATATGAGGATCATACATGGATTATATTGACTAAATTTCACCCTAGGTCAAAATTGGTCAGCCTCATGCATTTTCAAACTTTCCATAAGGTCTCTTAGGTTTGAAATATTCACCATGGTCCTAAGTGAGGTCATAAAATATGTTTTAAACCTTGGTCACATTTGTCCATTTTGTCAAAGTCATTTTATTCTACCTTTTGGTCATTTTAATGAATTGTATGATTTCACATCAAAAGACAAATGTGTAAAGGTTCAAGCTAATGTAACACATGTCAATGAATGTCAAAAAATAGTTTTGAAACTAAAAATTTGTAGGTTCAATGTTAAAATAAGAAGATCAACTACAAAAAAGTAGTTTTAGGTAGTTGTACAGATTGAGGTAACTCATTTGGCACATGTGAGGATTGAGGAAGATTTTATGGCATTCCCATTGGTCATTTCTAGGCTTAAGTGGATTCAACAAGTTCAAATTTGATCAAATTTGGTATCTCTTTCATATCTCTCCCTTAGACAAGTAAAAAGAGGTCAATGATTTTTAGTTGGTACAAACAAGAAAAGAGTTGGAATGAATACACTTGGGGGATGATAAGGGTCCCTATTTACTTCTATTTCATGGTCAAGGTTTCTATATTAGTGGTCTATTATTCATGAATAATCACTAAGATTTTAATCATCTCTAAACTGCATGCATAACCCTAACACCTTATTTTTCTTATCTATTTGCATTGGTTTGTGTGAACCAAGTGGTGCATATGATCTTATAGAGCATGCTCACTCATTTCATGTTTGGAACATGTGGATATAAAAGGACAAGCATAATCATACTTGTGCTAGAATTGAGCATCATCCTGGTCTATAGAATAATGTTTGAGAGTTACAAGTTCATTCTTCTATGGGTGACTTCAAGACAAAGGTAATAAATTTGTTTTTAATCCCCTGGAGCATGGTGATTAGTTTTTCCATAGAAGGTTTGTATTAAGAGGATAATTTATGAGAGATAAAGGTATAAGACTCTTGATACAGTCAAGTAGTCCTAAAAGGGTGATCTATAGGCTTGTTTGAAGACCACTCCAATGTCAATCTAAAGAAAGGAAGCATAGTGGTGTTTAAAGGTTTTTAACCTAGCTGAGATCTCAAACAAATTCAATGAACCTAGTGAAAGGTTATTAGGGTGATGATGAGGTTTTAAACTAGTACACAGTCCTATATCTAATGAAACCTAAAATAAATCTCAAATAATGGTATAAACTCAATACAAAAGGAGGAAAATTAGTGTCGAAAGGGATTTGGAGGTGTTTAAACTAAATTGAGACATTCAAGTAGGTCTAAGAGAATATAAATGATCATGGTGTAAGTGTTGAGGCCATTACCCACAACCACACTTGAGTTCAAAGTCTAAAAATTGAATAAACTTATATAATGGTAAGTTTACCTTAAATTATCCAAAAATATAATTTTCTCAATACATCATCTTGACATAAGGAGAGATCATTTGGTTGAGAGATAATGATGGTTTTATTATTATAGCCTAAGCCTAAAGATCACATCTTGACATAAGGAGAGATCATTTGGTTGAGATATAATTATGGTGTTTGAGGTTCCAACTTAGTTAAGTTATTGATTGAAACACTTAGATAAATATAGTTCTATTAGGACAAAAGGAATCTTTAACATTATAATGCAATAGTGACCTATAGTACATTGATAACATAGAGAATGAGAGCATGGTTCTAAAACAAAGATCATATTATATAGGTGTGAGATTACCTCAATTACTTTAAGATGAATAAAAATATTGAAACATAGTCCTTAAACACTAATAAACACCTACAAGAATCCCTTGTATTCCTAAATGA
Source organism: Torreya grandis (assembly GCA_037957365.1). Lineage (NCBI taxonomy): Eukaryota > Viridiplantae > Streptophyta > Pinopsida > Cupressales > Taxaceae > Torreya > Torreya grandis. The sequence continues at coordinate 8,100 of JARHVA010010707.1, read as the reverse complement.
GCACCTCCAATTTGAAGATAGTTTGCAGACTAGCCTAACCTAATGGAAGATGTAGTTTGGTTGGAATAAAGAGATGTAAGGTGAATAAAAAAGTGTAATTCACTCTCATATTGATAAAATAACATTTTAATGTGATTCTTAGAGGTAGTAAAATAGATTAAGGCTGACCAAACTAAGTTTTCAAACTCCATGCTCAGTAAACCAAAATCCTGCATAGGGTCCTAAAAGCTAGTATTGAGATAATTTAGTGTCGGGGGATCTTGGAGAATGATCAAGTTTTGAAACTTGATACAGAGTTTCCTCATGGAATAAACAAGATATTCATGTCCTTAGATTAAAATAATAGTGGTAATTCTCTATGTTTTATCTCATACATGAGGTACTTCACAATCAATGTAGTTTGCAGACTTAGTATACATGAATGGTAAGAGGATGAAATGAAGAGTCTTGAAAAAATTGTAATATGATGGGTATTTTTTTATTGGAAATGAATAAAGTTTTAATAAACACCTATTTTCATTGTAAACCTTCATAAGTGTTCATTTGCTCAGTAACCAATTTATGCAGACTAGGTCTACAACTGAACATGAGCCATCAAGCTTCTAAATGACACTCATTTGATCATATGACCTTTAAAATCAATCTAAGAGCCTTAATTGGAGAATGGAGAGTCGATGAGACTCATTTTTTTGTATAATACAACCTATAATTGGTCATTGTGGCCTAAATCTATCTCAAGGCTATATAAGATGCAAGGATAAAAGTTGAGAAGCCAATTTCTTTTGCTTAAATCTATACAAACAATTTATATGGTGTCTCCAAAAATTAGGGATAGTTGAGGAAGGTATTAAACTCCAACACAGTGATATTAGTTTGAAGGTTAAGCATCTAACATTTATGAATCATCACTAAGTACCTAAATGACCTAAAACCTTCCTAAATCCCTCTTAAGAGACTGTCAATGAAACAATGAATATACATGCATATATAAGTGTTTAATTATCCTTTAAAGTGCTTTGGATCCATTTGGAACTCTCTCAATCTCTTTAACATCTAGTTATTGCATACTATCGCTTATACAGATTGGCCTAATTCTCTATTTTCTATAAGTTTTGAGGTAATCCAAAGGTAAAAAAGGGAATAAATAGGCAAAGACCATTATGGGAGGTGTCTAGAGACCTAATATAAATATTCATACCCAATTATCATATCATTAATACATGAAAACCCCTCTATTAAGTTGGTCATTACATGTATTTTGGAATAAGATGGTGAGAAAGAGCATGACTACCCAAGTTGGAGATGATAAGTGTGTCATGGAGTTTTTTTCAGGTCCACATGATGAAATATATGACAAATAATGTCTGAATAGGTGCATACCACCTCTAAGATGAAACTTTATTGAACAAATTCAAGTCACCATAGTGACAAGTGAATATTTAGGCCTAAAAGGATAATGAGTAACTATAAGAGAGTGAATGACAAGTGGTGCAGATAAGAATATCAGTTGGAGAGGTGTATGATGACTATCATAAATAATTTTTCCACCTTCATAAGTTATATTATATGTGTTAATTATTGTTACAATGGTTTTGAATAGTTAGTGAACTTCTCATCAATAAGGTAGTTTCAAGAAGGACATGGAGGATCTCTATGCCAACTTCAAGAAGGTGTCATGTTTGAGATGCACACTATTAGAACAAAAACCATAGAGATGGGGGATGAATTAGTGTAAAAAATCCTCTTTAAAATCCATAATTCATTCATTAACCTTTCAAATATATAGAGAGATTAAACAATGAATAGGGAAGCAATCATATAGATAAGAAGAAAGATATCAACACATGAACACAAGAGATATGTGGGAAAACCTCATGGGAAATTAAAAAATTGAAACTAAACTTTTAATAATTTCCTATAATAAATTAACCAACATTTAGTGAGGCACCAACCCCACAAGGAGCACTAACCCCTCACTAGTTAAGCACCGACTCAACTAGTCCTTTAATAAGCTCTAACTTACAAGGAGGCTCCAACCCCCTAAGTGACTTGGAACCAACCAATTCACTTAAATGAAACTTATGAAAGATAAAACCTACAAGTAATCTCCCACTCCATCTTGACTAAGCACAAACTCAACCAAGATAAACTTGATCACCTTCACAATACTTTGTTTCTCAATCAGTAGATGGTGACCTCTTCTTCAGCTCTCTATCTTATCTATCTAGATTAAAATATCTATAATACATCATGAATAAATATATTATTAATATATTATGTTCTATTAATATGAAATCATCTCATTCATCTCTTCTCAACATTCTTTCTCTTTCAAATAGCTTTCTAGGCTCACTCGCTCAATATGGCTCTTACTAGGCTCATTAGGTCAATTGGCCTTGATAATCACACTCATACCCCATATTATATGTTCATTTATTATTATATAAATCACTCTTAAGGTATCCAAGACCTCCTTATATTCCTCAATGTGTTCTCTTACTTGCTTATATTCTCAATGCATTAACTAGCTCAAATAGGCCTATTATGCTATGTATTTATACTTGACTCTTTTTTGTACCCACCTTGGTTGGAAAAACATATCTCATTAATTATATCACTATTTTAATATTTTATTACACACATTTAAATTTTTTGAGAATAATCACATAGGTTGGTCACCACTCATAGAGGTCAAAACCCCATTAGGCCTAATAGAGACCTAATGCAATTAGGTATATCTTAAGCAGCATGTTACACTTAAACCATATTGGAACATATTTAGTATCTAAAAAAGCATTAAAAACTTAAAATATACCCTTTATAACATTAAAATATCTCCATACCACATGTTAGTCCAAATTAATCCTTGAATCACATCATTAAGCCTACTCACAAATAGGTCTTCCCATACCCAAAAAGTCTACCTTACACAACTAAAGCATAAATTAAAATTTAAAACATAAATATGTCCTTAAATAATATTAATATACCATTTATTACCTAAAACACATAACTATGTGATTTAGTCTTCACCACACATGCCAAAAGGCTTTAATAACACTCTTGCAAAAGGCTTACTCAAAATTGCCAAACACTGCTAACATACAGTCAAGAATATTTGACTCTTCATACTTGAAAAATATAAAATATGAATCTAAATTAATTTTAATGAACATAATATACCTATAAATCATCTTCATAGACAATATATTCTTCAAATTTGTCTAAATCACTTCAAACTCATATTTGCAAGATGACTACATAGAACTGCTAATAAGCTTGTCAACATAGTCATGATAAGTGTTATGTTCATATATTATAATGAAACTTAAAAAAATCATAATTAACATTAATAATTTATATATTAACTCTATATCATCATAAAATATATATATCAATGGTTTTAATGTCAACCATTGGTCTTATAGACTAGGTTTTTAGGCTTCTCTTTCACAATGCTTACACAACCAGATAAGCCATTTTGGATTTCATATATAAACTTATTAAAGTGAATAAAAAAAATTAAATACATAATGTATAGATCATTTAGGTCTTAAAAAAATACATAATATTCATTAGATTCTTCATCTACGTGCAAATATTCTTCAACTCATCATTCTCACTCACTCATAATTGTCATTCTACCTTGAGAACCAGTCATGGTGAACTTGACTTCAAAAACCTATAGAGATTAAAAATATATATTTAAAAGAATTAAAATTATCCTATAATATAATTATATCTACCTCAAATAGATAGATCATAGGCTCAAAGATAAACATTGGTCATATAGACCAATCTCACTATCCTAGTTTTCATTGTCACATCTTCTTTAAACAGGCCATATTATGAACACCATTTGAAAAAAATTCAATGACTTTAAAATAATATAAAAAATATTTTCATGAGTTATAGGTATTTAAAAATAACCTAAAACAATTATATCCATTCCTAATCCACTACAACTCATCCCTAAACACATTCTCACTCTGACTAGTTTTTATCACTATCTTCACCATTAACTTAGTTTAGAAATAGGTCAACATGAGTGACCAAAATAATTGACACAGAAGATATAAATTCAAAAAATAACACCATTTAAATAAATCATGAGTCACTAACTTATCTATTCATCCATTTTCATACTTGTTCTAATGTAACTTTTGTCTTCTATATCAACTTCTTTATAAATAGGCATTTTCCTGTAAGTTTAATTCATTGTCTTGACAAACCAATACCACTTGGAGATGACTGTAAGATTCCTATACCACATAAAATCATAAAAATATCCTTACTAATCCATTACGGGCACTCAAAAATAAAATTTTCACCATCAAGTCACTATAAGGGTTTTAGACCAGTTTCCATTCTTAACATTTGTTCATACAACTCTATCCATGAAACCACCTCCTAATTGCTTGGAAAAAAATTTAGGACCTTTTTCCATCTCTCACCAATATCTCATATTACCATAAAATAGTCACACATTCCAACAAGAAAAATAAGTTCCTTATTGGATCGTCATCTCTTCATTATGCATACATAAGAGACCTTCAAACTCATTTTCTTACTTTCTCCTTCAACTCAAGACCTCAAAATTGGTCAAAAAACTTGATAAATCAGACCTGAATTAATTCTCACATGAGCATTATTTCATTTTAAATTGAACCTCATACCCCATTTAATCACATTCTATCTCTCTGCACTTTAGGCTCTTGGGTTGCAAATCATATTAGGCCTAATAATATACCTTCTAGCTAATATTCCTACACTTTAAATATTATTCCCATGTTCAAAAACATTCTAAAATTATCTAAAACTAATTCTAATTATTCAAAGGTCTTGTTAACATCTTAGGACCCCTAGTTAGATGAAATAGATTCTAAGACTAATTCATTTGCATAATACACTTGTAGGTCTTACCTCTGTATTCGTAATTTGAAACATACTTGGGTGATTAAATACCTTAAATTAATGTTAAAATGTTCTCAAAAATCCTCTTATTCCTTTATTAATTCATATCTTAGAGCCATCATGTTCCTTATTGCACCAGACTAGGTATCCCATACTCAAGCCTTCTTAAGAACCTTGAACTCAAGAACAAGTACACAAACATGTATCAATGAGCCACCTTCTTGTGAGACAATAATTAACCTTAGGATTCATTTTACATAAATAACCATACATAAACATATGACATCAATGAAAAATTACAAAAATCTCTCCCTTTATGATTGATGGCAAACCACATTGATGGCAAACCACATTGATGGCAAACACACTTCAAGCTGACCATCCTTTCAACAAAAAAATATCCATCAATTTGATCTCTCTTCCCCTTTGAAATTAATTCAAAAAGGTCTATACAACTATGAAAAGGTCATATACACACATTCCACTAATCCTTGGACCTGATCATTTCATAAAACAAGCAAGCTCCCCCTTCATACATACTCCATACATACTTCTCTTCAAGTTTCTCAAGAGACCTAAGTTAGCTCCCCCCTAACTCCATGTTTCACCTAGATCATGTCATTTGAAACCAAAAACTATCTATTTATAACACATTTCACAAGAATATCATACCTTGAATGACAAATTCACTTCAATCATCACAAGCCATCATGACTCAAACTACAAGGCACCCTCTCGATTATGGTATAGTCATATTAGGTATATGAAAACACCCAATCTCTATCAAACATATGATAAGCATTATTTCCTTCAAGACACACAAAATAGTTTACTAAAATGATTAATCTCATGCTACATGACTCTAAGGTCATAACAAACCTCTTAGACCACTGAACTCTATATTATACTCTTCATAATGAATCAATCTTACACATTCAGTCAAGACCCTTTGACAAAACTCTGAACACTTGTCATCTTCATGTCATTATTATCTTATTCATTCAATTTGCATATTATAAAAATGAAAACCTATCCCTTTATGACCTTATGATTTCACCTTGATATTAAAGAAATATTACATTCAATGACACAAACCCAAAGGAACACTACAACTATCTTCTTTCAAGTTTACAAGATTCATGTGATGTTATAGGATAATGATCACTTCTGAAACTTTGTGAACATTTTTAGGGAAAAAACAAGTTGTCATATCACTCTTAGAACACCATAAGACCTTGGAGTATGTGAAAAAATAATATATACCTTTAATAGCATTGGGCTTGTAGACCAATCTTCAACTCTCACATCACTTATTCTATCTTTGTTACTTAGAAAACACCTTGAGCTCACACATGTATTACAAGCATGATAACTTATAAAGGAAAATTTCATTCATTTCCTCAAACAAACACTAATATCCAAAGTCCATGAATGATTTCATTTGCTTCAAGAAAACATACCTATGGTTTGCAGTTACAAATCACCTTGAAACCTTCATTCCTTTGATTATCACAACTTGAGCTTGTTCTTCATATTTAGGATCAATATGAACAAATACAATGTATTTATAGATGCTATATGATCTTAATAACATATTAAAACACTTAGAACACTTATATTGACTGACCAAGAACTCTATACAACTCTAAAAAATACCCCTATCTACCAATTTTAATTAACATTCAATTTTGACCTATAATAAATGCATCTTTATAAACTTTCGAAACAAACTAGAACCTAGAGAATAATCATCATGTAATCTACTACAACTTCCCTTTTTATAGCATCTTTATTTAACTAATATCTTTACTCATACAAGCACTTATTTGATATTGGGTCTAATTCACACACATAGTCAATTTGAACTCTAATTGTTAGATTTTTGAACTACAACATCTATTTCTTGAGGCTTAAATTTGATAGCCTCTAGCACGTCACTACATATAGAACCAAATTTAGAAGCTTATTACTTGAGCTAGGAAACACTTCAAAGAACAAAAATTATATAAGATATTCTTAGGACATTAGACAACATATTCATGAAACCTTTGACCATATTTTGAATTTTTATTACACATAATAAATTCAACAACATACTAGACTAATCATACCTTCATGATAGATTAGGATGGTCTAGTTTCTTCTAAGATAGGATGATGCATTATTATCTCTCAAAATGTTTAAATGACACACCAAAACCTCACTAAGACATATATCAATTCCTCATAACCTCTTATTTGTTGTTACTAACTTACACACATGCCATATACTCTCCAAAAGATCATGTGAAACACTAAAACGTCACCAAAGCATCTAGGGCACTCTCATAGCATCCTCTATCACCATACACACCTTATATATACCTTGATGCAATATATATGCTATTTAAAATTGGTGAATAAATTCAGAAAAACTTTTCTAAGCTCACCAAAACATCACACCAACTTACATGCTTCTACATTGCCCATAATGCTTCAATAGATCTGGCAGAATCTATGACTAGGTCTAGGTGTAGACCTAAACCAATCAACATTTTCCTTATAAAATGCTAGTTGAACATTTAGACCATATTCAATAATATTTTTATTTCAAAAAGTCCTTAAGTTTTATTTTTGACTTGGATTCAACATAATCCTTCTTCTTCTCACTCAATGTTTCTAGTACCATCATAAAGTCTTTTATGCAAACCTAAACCATGACCTTCACAATCTTATCCATCTTATGCTTCTAGGATCACATTAAAGTTGTTAAGATTATTTATAAGAACATAATTTGATACCATTTTTTTTAATCACAACCACAAGAGGGGGATGAATCATTGTATAAAATTTTCTTTCAAATCCATACTTCATTCATTAACCTTTCAAATAAATAGAGTGATCAAGCAATACATAAAAAAGCAATTATATAGATGATAAGCAAGATATAAACACATGAACACAAGAGATATGTTGTAATCCCTCATAAGTAATAAAACCCACTGAAACACCACCTGGAATACTATCCTATAATAAATGATCAATATTTAGTGAGGCACCAACCCCATAAGGAACACCAACCCTCACTAGTTAAGCACCAACTCAACTAGTCCTTTAGCAAGCTCCAACTTGTAAGGAGGATAAAACCCCATAAGTTACTTATAAATAACCAAAAAAAATCAAGGAAATTTTTTAAATATCCAACCTT